>KZ111262.1:121480-406815 GCA_002120335.1 Hypoxylon sp. EC38
TAAATAAATAAATAAATAAATAAATAAATAAATAAATAAATAAATAAATAAATAAATAAATAAATAAATAAATAAATAAATAAATAAATAAATAATAACTTTAATAATTATTAAAATTAAAATTAAATGTTTTAAATAACTTTTTTATTTATATAAAAATAAGCTATAATAAATATAATATAAAAATAACTTTTATAAAGTTAATAAAAAATATATTAAATATAAATAAACTTATATATAAAGCTTATTTATATAAAAAGTTTTTATTAGGTTTTTAAGTTTATAATTTATATTAATTATAAAATTATAATAAGTTAAAAATATTTAAAAAAGTTTTAAAAGGAAAAAAGGAAAAAGCATAATATTTTAACCTTTAATAAAAAAGGCCTTTTTAAAAAATAATAAATTATATAAATAATTACTTTAATAAATATTAAAGTTAAAGCTTAAATAATTGTTAAGTTATATTTTAAATTTTAATAATTAAAAAAAAGAAAATAAAAAAAAATATTATCTCGTTTAAAAAATAAATTTATATAAATTTTATTTATTTATTTATTAATAAGTTTTATTAATATAACATTTAAACTTAATTTTTTATTTTTAATTTTACGATTTTTATTATTACGTTATTATAATTATATATTTTTTAAATGAAAATATTAATTACGTACACTTTATATTAATCGAATAAAAATTTAATTATTTGTTTAAGTATAATTTTTTAAACATATAAATTAAAAATTAATAGAAATATTAAAAACTATTTATATAAAATCCTTTTTAACTTTTTAAGGTTTAAAGTTTTAATAGCTTTAATATTTTCTTTAAAATACCATTTATATTTAACCTTTAATATTTAACTTATAAATATTATATTATTATATATTTTTAATTAAAAATAAAATATTAAATTATTTATTTAATAATATATTATTTATTTTTATTAAATAAAAACTTATAAAGTTATTAAGGTTTAAAACTTAAAGGAAAAATAAAAGAAAAGCTTATTAATTACTTTATTAATTACTTTATTAATTTTATATATTTTTAATTTATTATATATCTTTTAAAGTTAAAATATATTTTAAAAACGTAATATTAATTTTAATATTAAATTAAAAAGAAATAATGTAATAATTTAATAATAAATGGTTTTTATTAAAAAGTAAAAAGTAAACTTATTTTAATTAATTATTAAATATTTTAAAATATTATAAAAGTTTAAAAAAGAAAATTATATTTAAATTATAAATAAAATATTATTATATTTTATAAAATTTAAATAAATTATCTTATTAAATTAAAAATAATTTATTTTATTAATAATTATTTTAAATTTAACTTAATGTTTAAAATAATATAAAAGGATTTATATTAATAATATTTTATTAATGTTTTTAATTTAAGCTTATATATATAATAGTTATTAAAGTTAATGTTTTACTTTAATTTTAATAAATATAAAACTTAAAAGGTTAAAAATATTAAAAAAGCTTAAGTTTTAAAATTATAATAGCTTATTAATTAATCTTATTTTTAATAATATAAAATGATTAATAAGGTGTTTAAAAGGTAAGGTATTTAAAATATAAAACCGTGTATTTTTACGAATTTTATTTATTAAACCATTAATTTTTAAACTTTTTTTTTCAATTTTTTCTTCCCGGGTAGTTCGGCTTAAACCTTGTAAAACTCGGGCTTTTGTGCCACTAAGGGTGGTCTCACGTTTAAAAGGTATTAAGTTTTAAATCTTTAAAACGTATAGGAATAAATACCTTTTATATAATATATCGCATTTATTACTTTTTAATACTTATTTTTATTTATTTTATTAACTTAAGTAATTACTTATAATTATAATAACTTTATTTAATTTAAATTTTCTTTTTTATAATAATATTATTTTAAAGCTTTTTAAAATTTTATTACATTTATATTTTTAATTTTATATTTTATATATATTATTATATAATTAATTTCCTTAACTTTTAATATATATTAAACTTTATTAATTTTTTTATTACTTTAAATATATATTATATAAAGGAAAAAATATAAAAAAATTATATTAATTTAATAATAAAATATTTTAATAATAAAGCTTATAAATATTTAAATAATATTAAAGTTAAGTTAATAATAAAATTTATAATAATTTTATTATAATATAAAAGTTATTTTTAAATATAATTAATAATGTAATAATATTAAAAAAGTATAAAATATTAAATATAATTTAAAAAATTAAAAAATTATTAATAAAATTAAAAATTAAAAATAATAATAATATATTAATTTATTAGTAATTAAATTAATAATAACTTAAATAAAATTATTAAAAATAAAAGAAATAATTAATATTATATTTTTAAAAGGTATTAAGTTTTAAATTTTTAAAATATATAAAAATAAATATTTTTTATATAATATATTACACTTATTACTTTTTAATATTTACTTTTATTTATTTTATTAACTTAAATAATTACTTATAATTATAATAACTTTATTTAATTTAAATTTTTTCCTTTATAATAATATTATTTTAAAGCTTTTTAAAATTTTATTATATTTATATTTTTAATTTTATATTTTATATACAAATGTCGCCTTTAAAAGTTTTGTTTATAAGGAAATTATTATCACTTAATAAACAGCTATACCACACCTAGCGCTATACGATTACCCTTAAAGTAACCTTAAAAATAATATTTACGTATTTTATTATATTTTAATTAAAAGAAATTATAAAAATTATTTTAAATAATTTTTAGCTATTTACTATTATTATAAATATATTATAAATTAATTTAATATTAATAATCTCCTTTTTATAATATTTTATAAGGAAAGGAAAAAAAGGGAATTTATTTTCTTACGTAATTATTAGTAACTATAAGTAATTACTTATTAAGTAATAGTTATTTTCCTATAAATAAAACTTTTAAAAGCGACATTTATATATTATTATATAACTAATTTTCTTAACCTTTAATATATATTAAACTTTATTAACTTTTTTATTATTTTAAATATATATTATATAAGAAAAAAAGTATAAAAAAGTTATATTAATTTAATAATAAAATATTTTAATAATAAAGTTTATAAATATTTAAATAATATTAAAGTTAAGTTAATAATAAAATTTATAATAATTTTATTATAATATAAAAGTTATTTTTAAATATAATTAATAATATAATAATATTAAAAAAATATAAAATGTTAAATATAATTTAAAAAATTAAAAAATTATTAATAAAATTAAAAATTAAAAATAATAATAATATATTAATTCGTTAACGATTAAATTAATAATAACTTAAACAAAATTACCAGAAATAAAAGAAGTAATTAATATTATATTTTTAAAAGGTATTAGGTCCTAAATCTTTAAGACATATAGGAATAAATACCCCTTATATAGTGTGTCGCACTTGCCACTTTCTAATACCTGCCTCCATCTGATAGGTACCTATTCATCCACGATCTATCTACCTACATAATACATACCTGTATTGAGACTAAAATTTCATGTGCTCTCCTCGCAAGATATACGTCCCTTATACCTCCATGGATCCTAGCATCCTAGCATCCGGCGCTACAGGGTGCTAAGCTACCAAATTGCTCTAGATCATCACTAGATATGACTTAAGGCTCGCCGTATTAGCTATTGAAGCGTGAGGATGATCAGAAGATTCAATATTCCAAACACCAATATATGTCAAATATAGTCGGATTCCGTACCGGGGCCACATAAAACGCCGGAGTCCACAACCATGCTTGGAAATGGACATCTAGGGTCACCCGCCGACAATTTCCGTGGGGGCGATGATGACATCCCTCATTTTTTTTTTTGAAGAATCTGTATGTTCATATGGAGATAATTCATCGAGTATTGAAGTTCTGTCTATCATTGTGCATCCTCGGAGGTTTTTTTTTTGTCACCCATGGAGATTTCAATCACAAAAGTTGGTGATTGCTTCTACGGACAGCTATCGCCCATAAGCTAGCTGCATGCGACACTGCATCTTGTACCATCTTGGAAAATAGAAGACTACCTACCTAAAGAGCTGCGATAAAAACAGTAACCCTCAATTCGATATCTTGCGCCGACCTCCACTGTGTTCATATTAGATTCAATGGACGCTATCCCGCCAGGATAGTCCGGCCTTAACCTCGGAGCTGCGTCCCAATCTCCGGTTAAGCCATTTCTACCTAGTTGGAGGCCAATCAACCCCTCCACTATAATGTTGAAGAATCTTGAGCGGTGATACGTTTGTCTCCGTATGGCTTACCTTAACTGGCCGGCGAGATCAACTCAACCCTCCTTGGCATGAGATGATGCTTACTATATGAGAGTTGTATCTTACGGAGAGAAGCGATAGATGAAATGGTAACATGGGAACCGCGGTAAATCGTTCTGAAGGGTTGGTAAGGGAATATATCAACTGCCATATCAGGATTTATTTATGTCATGCAGATTTATATCTGATGCGTACTACACTGTCCCGATCTAGGTGGTATAAGAGATGAGCAGCCGTGGCTTTAAACAACCTGGGACCTGTTGCCTGCCTTCTTAAGGATGCCCACGGCGCAAAGCGATAGGCTTATCTACGTCCCAGAAATCCAGTAAAGGCACAGATAAATCGGCAATCTTCAGCTTTCCGAATATGACCACTGGAAATGAGCTTGCAGATCCCCTCGCAAGGGGCATTGTCGCAACTGCGAAGCAGTCATGGGATGACCTTTTTCGATGGAAGCAGAGAGTTGTCCTCACCAACGAGCTTGGCGAGTTCTATAATGAGTGGCAGACTCCTGAGAAGCTCAAGAATCCCATCTCGCTTTTCATGTTGCTGAACGCGAAGGATTGGACTTACTTTTTCGTGGGACTGTTTGCCTGGACTGCGGATGCTTTCGATTTTCACGCTCTCTCAATTCAGACCGTGAAGTTATCAAATTATTATGGGCGTACCAAGACTGACATATCCACCGCGATTACGTTGACACTGCTTCTGCGGTCTGTCGGCGCCGCCACTTTTGGCCTGCTGGGTGACCGAT
Organism: Hypoxylon sp. EC38; assembly: GCA_002120335.1. Classification (NCBI taxonomy): domain Eukaryota; kingdom Fungi; phylum Ascomycota; class Sordariomycetes; order Xylariales; family Hypoxylaceae; genus Hypoxylon; species Hypoxylon sp. EC38. The sequence continues at coordinate 126,548 of KZ111262.1, forward strand.
TTGGTCGGAAATGGCCAATGGTGGCCAACTTGATCGTTCTTGGTCTGTTGCAAATTGCGACAATCTACAGCGCCACTTTTGAACAATTTCTAGCCGTTCGATCTCTGTTCGGTCTATTCATGGGTGGTGTATACGGTAACGCTGTGGCTAGTGAGTAACATGAGGGTTCCCTTTTTCCACACATTTTGCCTCTCTTGGGAGCCAGGATCCCCCAATCAAGATGAATAATGACTTATCACCCCCGAGACAAACCTACAATTCCTAATCCTGCGTTGATTAGTGATTGCTAACCCTCGTTGTTGTAGTGGCCCTCGAGAATTGTCCGTACGTCCTCAGACCCTATTGCATACACCATTTCATAGTGCTGATGGACTACATAATGAAATAGGACCGAGGCACGTGGCCTGATGAGCGGCATTCTCCAGCAAGGCTACTCTTTCGGGTACGTTCTCGCTGCCTGTGCTAACCTTGGCGTAGGCGGCTCGACAGATACCTGGAAGACTGTCTTTTGGATTGCGTCTGGTCTTTCTTTCGCTGCCGGCCTTCTCCGCTGCTGTTTTCCCGAGTCAAAGCAATTTAGAGCCGCCAAAGCTGCCGGCCAGCATATTTCAGCGGGCGATTTCTGGAAGGAGACGAAGCTGATGCTTGCCAAAGAGTGGCGTATGTGCATCTACTGTATAATTCTGATGACTTGGTTCAATTATTACGCCCATTCGAGCCAAGATAGTTACACCACGTTTATGTTGGAATCTAAGGAGCTTCCTAATGATGCTGCTACTCGCGCTAGTATCCTCATGAACACTGGCTCCTGCGTTGGTGGTAGTATCATCGGATACCTATCTCAATTTATCGGGCGACGTCGGGCCATCATCGGTGCTGCGTTGATCAGCTGCTGTCTTGTTCCGGCCTGGATTCTCCCAACGACGGAACCTGGCCTCTCGGCTTCCGGATTTATGATTCAGTTCTTCGTCCAAGGTGCCTATGGCGTTGTTCCTATCCACCTAAACGAACTGTCGCCGCCGGCCTATCGATCTACCTTCCCGGGTCTCGCATATCAGCTCGGAAACATGATCTCTTCGCCGGCGGCTCAGATTGTCAACGCCATTTCCGAGAGCCATTTCGTTACGAGTAAAAGCGGAAAGGTGGTCGATGCTTACGGCCCAACTATGGGCATTGCCCTTGCGATATCCGCGATTGGTATTGCAGTCACGACTTCTCTAGGTCCTGAGAAACGTGGTCGGTCGTTCGAACACGCCGGACCTGCTGGTGCTAACATTTATAATGATGTTGAGAAGATAATGGATAATGGATCGATTACTGACTCAAAGTCACATGAAGTAACGGAACTTGAGGTTAGGAAAAGCGAAGTTTAAATGGAATTCTTAACTACCCCTGGATGGAGGGCGAGCATACAAATAATTGGCCCTCTGTAGTGCGGGCAGCATAAGATATATTCGAGTTATATAGATACCTATGTATATGGAGGCGTAAGGAACAAAACACAAAGTGGTACAAATCAAGTAAAGTAATGAGAAGACCTTTTTTTTTCCTTCGTATGATAACATCGTAAGATACACACTACATATATTTACATATATGTATATGAAATCCTAAGGCACCTACACTAAAGTGGACAACCGGTACGCGATGCGCGTGTCAGAGTATTCGAGGGAAGTCGCCGCCGGGATAGATCAAGGTAGGTGCCTGCCAAAGCGTTGACGTTGATAGATGTCTCACTGCAGTTCCGGGTAGGTCGATTAGAATCAAGCCCGATCCTATCCATGTAAAGGTATAGTAACCAAACGAATTATTCGGTGTTATACCGAATCTGACATATATGTGAATCCATAAGGTATTCTTCTTGATTCTGTGTTTATTATCTCGAGATTCGATCGATAGGTATCCATACCTTACCTAACACTACTTTAGGTACCTAACCCTCCACCATATACCAATCCCTCAACCTTTCTTCTACCTAATCACCCACTTGGCAGTTTCTCGTTATTTCTTCGTCTCAGAGGTACAACACTTTCTTTAGTTAATACTTCTCCTGCTTATAATAACGATAAAGGTTGTCGAAGTAGCCATCGTGTTATCCTTTGTTTAAGGTAAGTCATCTTTCTGATTGCTTCATGCAAACACTACCGCCCCCCCCTATGATGTTGATCCTATTTCTCCGTTTCTTTTCCCGTTATGCGTACCATACCTTTCCCTTATCGCGAATCCTACCTAGGTAGTTTCTGTTTGTATCACGTCTTTGCCGCGTGCCTCATCTCTACCTTGCTTGCCACTGTCATCACTAGTGTTAACGTTGCGTGATCGCCTCGTCTCTGAGGTGTGGGCTAAGATTGACAGGGCAGGCCAGGCTCCAATTTGCGACTTTTCATCCAACATAGCGGAATCATCCTCCACTATTCGCAATGAATACCCAGCAGGCGAGCGCTCCTGAGCGCGAGATGGAAACCAAGGTCGAGCCATGTGAGTCTTCTCCATTTAGTTCATGACCTTTTCTTATACTAACATTATTTGACTAACAGCTAAATATTTCCCTCGGGATGGAGGTCAGTCGATATTCAAACATTGTAGAAAGTACCTCAACTCTTAACTCACCGCTTTTAGTCTTGTACTCTCATCCGATGGATGAGGATGCTTTCGAGCTCATGACACGTCTTGCCGAGTACCAAGTCAAGGATCAAGCATGCAAAGGCATCCCGATAATTCGATTGTGGTTGGATGCCCATGCGGCTGAAGACCCAAGCAATGCGGCAGACTCCTACCAACAGTACTTGGTGATAGTGCGGAAGACTGCCGGCCGTAAGTGATGAACATACTCAAACAATATCCATGGCTCCTATACTGACAATGAAAACAAGGTCTACTCGCCCAAGAACTTCAGGGTCAGCAGGTCCTCAGCGTGCCGGCGATGCCAGCCCCCGGCGTTATGGCAAAGGGCGGCCATGATGGAGAAGCATCCACATCTGCTCAGGCTCCTAAAGCTATGTTCCCTGAGCTGGAAACGCCCGCTCTGGGAAAACTCAACCCACAAGCCAAGCCCTTTTCCCCATCAACATCTGCTTCGAAGCAGACTCTTCGTCCGGATGAGACCAAATCTGCTGAGGACGGCCTCGCATGCTTTGAAGAGCGTTGCAAGAAGCTGGGACTCCGCGTCTCGTCGGCAAATAAGAACTGAAGTGTGGCTTCGATGTTGTGAGCTTTCTAAGGCTGACCGGACTGGTTTATGCTACTTACTCCTTATAATCGAGTGCCGCGGTTAGTTTTGAGACACTATTAATACATTGCGCAAGGCGCTTAATCAATGCAATTGCTTTCTTCATATACAGTGTTAAATCCGCACTGGCAGGTTTTAAATCACCATCTATTCCGTAGGTGCCCAACGGCCAAGGCGTGCGCGCACTGTCATGACCATTTTCTAGGGTTGGCTGCGAACATGCTCGTCTAGCCCTACATTGAGTCAACCCATCTGTACAGATGCAATCGTCTTGTCACCTTCACCGCTTGACTGATAGCCTGCGGGTTATTGCGTTCCTCCAATATAGGCCTTATTGCGTTACTGGGCCTGTGAATGCTAAGAGGTAGGTATGTGGTTCGTTGCTAGAGGTATGTAGGTAGCAATCGAACTTGCTTTTTTCCCCGTCAGAGCTAGTTTTCCACGTGTTGGCACAATGATTGTCACGATACAAGATTCCGATGAGCCACATCTGTATCCTGACATATCTTAGCTGCGTCAAGGCCATTCAGAATAATTGGGCTAAGTTATACGGCGGACTTCGTTCTTATAAACAGTGGTTGTCGCAATGGATCCCTGAGAATCGAAGATAAGAAGCCCATGCGTATAACACATGCACCTAATGCATGGGACAGGGGCAAGGGAGTGGGTATTGTCTCTTGCGGCTTACTCCGCCAGCGAGCCCGGGGAATCTGTCCAAGTTGCATTGGTGCTACCCAATGAGCTTCGCGTCATATCTACATGTCTATTGCGACGATCCATACGCCGGCATCGTTACGAGACGTTTCCTTTGTCTGTTCCGTATAATTACTAAGCCTAAAGAAAATGCGAGGTTCGTGTACGTAAGAGCTTACTTACCTCCGATGCGTACCACCGGGCAATTTTGTTATGGAAGCATCATAAGTGGCACATCCCCTCTCGTATGGTATGGATGCATGATGGATTCAGTGAGAAGGACCTTGGTTGTGGAACACAACGGTACCTGATCAATGAAAGAAGCATGTCTTGTTGCAATTGGTCTAAGTAGGTACCTAGTCACTGAATGCATGTAATATCCTGGCTTCGGCAAATCCAGTGGCTTCTATTAGGTTGTATGTTATGCACTTGGAGGCTGAAGAGTCGTTGATAAATAAAAGGAATCGCCACCAAGCCAATTTAGCTTCAGCAACAACTCATGGCGTCGGCACCGATAGGTACTTAGGACCGTCCTGTGCGGGGAGCATGGAGGCAAGGGATGTCTGGAAGGGAATGTAACAATAATTAGTGGCAGAGTCGGTGAACATTCATCTCGTTAGCTACATGTACCTTCTGCATACATGTACGTACATGTATATACTATAGGGTATGTAGATATAAATTAGATTGATAATGACTATGCGTCGTTATAAATAAGAATACCTTGGTTCTATGAACACTTATCAAGATCAAGATTAATATTAATGATAAACTCCTATACTAATAGAAGTTAATCGACTTTTTAGTAGCACCGATTCGCGGATGGCTCTATTAACGCACGGGTGTTGGTGAACCTAGCTGCCTACCAACGTTAACTTTGAGCCTAGCTAGACGCTAAAATAGCCCTGCATATCCATCGCTGAGGGCTCGGTGTGGGGTTTACTTATCTTGCCTCTACCTAGTCTTTTATCATACTGGATGTATCTATCTTAAATCTTCAGGCCAATTTAATTTCGAACTTCCAACCATTACCATCATACATGTACCTAATATATAGTACAAACGTACAATGACACGAGGCTCGACTACGCAACGCCCCTCGCTCCTCTATAGGATGGGTGCCATTCGGGAAACATGTGTCGCATTTTCTTATTTTATTTTATTTTATTTGGGAGACCGCGTGTTTGTAGAAAAACCTGCTGACTACATGCAGAGTCTTGTTTCGACTCAAGCTCGTTCGATTGCGTTGACCCGACCGATTCTCCGGTTTTGCTGTCATGCAATTACTATCGCACCAAACGCTACTTATGCAGGCCTCAGCCCTTAACCAAAACGCCAAGACCAGTGATATTAGATACAAACTTCCATAGCTGCAGATTCATCGGAGCTGAGCGTAAGGTGCCCTACCTGATTAGTTCGTCCCCTACGTCGCCCGGAATCCGGGGTCCCAATGGATATCCCCTGAGCTACCTAACCATGTCGACCACCTGCTGATCATCGTCCTGCTTGTCCGGCTCCCCAAGTAAACGTTGTGATCCTCCGCTACGACTTTCCTCGCGAACATGTGGCCGTCGAAAAGCCCCCGTGGCCTATGTGGCTTATATGTTAACTCTAAGCTCAGCATACATGCAGTTCGTCGAAAGGGGCCGATTAGATGAGAATCGATAGATTCTATTAGTTAGTTGAAAACCCCGGTCAAAATCGCAGCCTTGATATCCTGAAAAGGCATCTGATCTGGGAGACCCATAGGTAACACCAGACGATTGGGATATCGAAGTCCAGGGATGGGAAAACCGATGCAATGTAGAAGATAACCAATCAGATTGGGAGCCAGTCACACTGGCGGGCAAATGTTCCAGAATATAGACCCTGACCCTGTACTGATAAACCCCACTGATATTTCCTAGGCCGTACATATTTTCGACATCCCCAACTACTCACGAGGTAGCATCAAAATACATTTCCTTAACTATTCGATCCTAATACTGGAGACCGCAGACTTATAGTATACGGAAGCAAGCTGTCTTTTCGTCTTCTTGGCCTGGCCTTTATTGACTTTATTTTACCCCAACGTCTAGAATGGAAAGGAGCCACGAGACTCCCCCAAAAAAGCAATACCAGGACGCCACAAGCTCGCTGATTATCGAATTTAAATTATATATGTCAATGTTGCCCCTCCTCTGAGACTTTTCACGTTGGACTATTGATTTTCCCATTTACCTCATGGACATCACTGTTTCGGACTCCTATTCTCGGTTAAATACTCGATTGCGTAGATGCAAGTCTAAGATAGCTCAGTGTTATTCAAACGGTTACGACTGCTCAATGTCAATTGAAGTTTGATATATCAGGTGGACTGATTTGCGGAGTTTCACTGAAGTTTCATTGACGTTACCTATTCCTTTCGACATAACGTTAGAAGTTTACTATTGGGATAATCTTCAGCGGATACATGTACCCAAGTCTGGGCTTCGTAGCAGCTGCTTTACACAAATCACTCGATTAGCAGCCTGGCTGCCGTTTCGTGAAACGCCTGTCCTCCAGGGGCCGGATTGGGCTGTGTGAGGATTCTCGCAAGCCCGTCAATCCTGTTGATTAGACCGTCACTACATAACACCAAACGCTTCCGCAGTCAGTCTCATAACATCAGGCCCCAAGCAACGCAGCCATACCTCCGTATCAACCATAAGATCCAGGGATACGGTGCTTGCCACTAATTGGGCTTCAGTTCGCCATGTCTGGACGAAGCGCATACGTGAGGAAAAAGATCACAGAGCCGAAATCTGGTGTGCGATCTCCTCCAGGGAGCAGTCGCTATTCTGACAGGGATGACCTTTCAATCGGCGACCCCGGATTGCCACAAGGCACTGGCTATGGCACGACAAATGCACGGTTTCTCAAATTCTCAGAGCCCATCAGAGAGACTGAAATAACAAGCTATCGCAATGAGATCACAAACTTCAGCAACCATAGTAGTGGGAGCCAAAGTGGTGGAAGCGAAGCAGGGAAGAAAGAAGGCGGCGGCAGCTCACAGCACCCAGGACCAATGCCCGACTATGCGTACGCGAGAGCAAGAAAGCCCGTGTTGAGGACGGAGGATGTGTCAGGTATCGAACGATCCGGCTTTCGAAGCGCAGTGGACAAGAAGAGCGACGAATTCCGTAAGGGGCTTACAAAAGCTTTCACCTTCGGGGGTAAGAAGAAGAAAGCCGTCGAGGCCCCACGACCAGAGTCTTCCGCCACCGTCAGAGGCCACAATGATGTAGAGTCATTTGTTGACGTGAATGAGATGCCTACAATACCTGCGCAGACCCCCCAACACCTAGTATGGGATCCAGAGTATCAGCAAATGATTTCTCCGCCGCCATCTACTAAGCTGCCACCAATCCCTCCTCCATCAACGACGCCCCCGATCAAGCGTTGGATTGGTGCGGGAAGACCTGTCCAGCGGTGGAATAAGCTTCGAAAGGATCCCGAATTATGGGATCCTAATGGCGATGTCTTAGTGTTCTTCGGCCGCAAGGGACAGATACCACGGCCGAACCCTTCTTTCCGCCTTTCATCCCACATAATCGAAGCGACCGAGTCTCGCTTCCTTATTACTCTCCTTCGCGAAGGGTCTACGGAGGAAGAGTACGATTCGCGAATGCACATGCCACCGTCCCCTATCGGAGCGCCACCAATGCTACGGCCACACGGTTCGCATCCACAGGTTGGTCATGGCCTAGGTCGGAATGGTCAGCCAACACCCCCAATTTCCGAAGATACTAGTCTTGCCGATGCCGACGGCCAGATCTCATACGAGATGTACTTTCCGACGCCGCCGAATTTGAGTAAGCTAGAGGCGCACCGACAAGCCATAACAACACGCAATGTATTTGCGCTCCTATACCACGCTTCCCTCGTCGGCTTGTCGCTTTTCCAAGCGTTGTCCGACCTGCTTCTACGTCTCTCCACATATATGCCCCCCGAGGCGGACAATGTCGGTACTATTATCAACTATCTTTCTGCACGCGGCATCGATGATGCCCGGAACGACGCGGAGACAGCTGTATCCTTGTTAGCATGGTCGGAGACCCCGGAAGTGCGATGGGAGGAAGGGTGGTGTGAAGCGTTCGTGCATTGCGCGGGGATGTACTCTCGGCTAGAGGCTTGCGCAGACTTCAAGAGCGTCACGCCAATCACACGCGCTCTTTTGGAGCGAGCTTGTTTGGAGACGCAGCTTCGCGTACAAGCCGCAGAAGAACGTCTTGGAGAGTTCTCTTATGAGGATATATGGCTCAATGCTGGCCCAGCTGCACGGGGAGCCGCCAGAGACGCGGCCGAGCGCCTGCGGCAGTTTTTCATAACGCATTATGCTAAGATCCACGGCGATTGGCCTCCCCCTGAAGCCGGTGCGAGGACAACAGAGGGCGATGATATGTGGCTAACGAGGAGTCTGGCGAGAGAAATGCAGAAAGACTTTGGTGCTCTTTACGACTATCTTGTGAATCGGGATATCGTGTGGGATGAGTCTGAAACCCGGAGTAGTCGGAAATGGATGATGGTCTCCGAGAGTGGGAATAAGTCATTCGACCCCGATACTCCTGATCTCCCTTTCACGGACATACTGATCGAGTTCGATAACCGAATGCGATTCCCCCATATCCCGCACCCCTATCCGCTAGTCCCCGAGTCAATACCTTCGATTACACCGCCTTCAGTCGGTTCGAGCCGCGAGAGGTTAAGGAAGGATTATAAGAATAATGCGAATAATAATACGAAGCAGGGGTGCGACGACCGTATCAACGAGCGGCGTGCGCAGTTAGCCTATACCGAGGCAACCAACATATATATTCTAGGGTCCGACTTTACGCAATCCGACCTGATCGAGGATTTTGTCAAATTTGAAAAGTCAGATCAGGCCGGCATTGTCGATCCCTTCGTCGCCCGTCGTGGCCGCTGGATACTTATATACGGCATCCTACAGACCCTTGCAAGCGTCTCGGTCGATGCGCCCAATGTCCGCTATAAGGACAACGTGTCATATCACATCTCCCCACGATTCAAGGGCACGAAAGCGCCGCCATGGAAGGGCGCATCGGCTCCCGTGGCCGAGGCCGTCCATGAGCTCTCGCATTGCTGGGTCACGCCCCGGACCTGGCAGAATAGCGCCAGCGGTGGTGAGAGCGCCGACTCGGATACGTCCAACTCGGGTGACCCCGTGTTGCGCATGATGCGCGCTCAGGCGCAGAAGTTCCCACGTCCGCCCCGAACCGTGACAAGCCGATCGAGTAATGGCGGGTGGCACACTCCGCGAAGCGCTCTTTCCAGCGTCACCGGCGCCGGCACTGCTGCTAGTCTCGCTGCGCCGCCCACGCCTACAATGTGGGGTGGCTCATCAGCCGTAAGCGTTGGCGGGTACTCAGACGACGCGGCGTCAAGTATCGCTCGCCCTCCGTCGTCGACGAATTACGCAAGCCATAACCACAAAAGCTATTCTAGTTCTCGGGGAGCTAGAAGCGAGCGCAGCTATGCAACCTTCGGGCCTGGCGGCGCTGGTAGCGTAGGCGGCAGACTCGATGATAGCTCCAAGTGGCAGCAACCGCAAGGCCTGAGTATACGCCGGACGAAGCCGCCAGCACCGTTAGACCTCAATCTCGATATCACACGCGTCGACGGGTTCTTAGATCCCGGCCATAGCCCTTCTAGCGGAGGGGGTGCACCGATCCTTAGTCCTAATAGTTCGGATGGTCTGGGGCCTGTAATTCGGGACTTTGATGAACTTGATTCTGTTGTTGAGGAGAACACATAAGTTAAAGAGGGAATTCAAGACACATGTTGAGAATCCTCACCGGGTGGGAGCCATTCGTGCTTTCTACTCAATAAGGAGTTGTAAGGAGCTGATGGAGCGGGATTTTCTGTTAGAGTATTAGGTAGTCGAGGAATGAGCGAGTGTTGATGTCAGGTTCACGATGCTTGGGGGGATTTGTTTGTCATTGGAGCGCGAAGAAGCACTTAATACCCAGTTAGAGAAGGTGAAGCTATTCCAGGACCATCTATACTTTTTAGTCGGTTTTCAGTATTCGCATATGGCGTTTCGCATTAGGAAGAGTACTAGCCGAGATATAATACCTACCTACTTGTCTGATAATAGAAATATAAGTTATTCCTATATACCTCTATCTTTCACAGTATTGAATCTGCTACTCCCCAGATTATTGAATGCGAGATACCTTGCCACAACCCCTCGGGATAGGTTATTATTACATGGAAGAATACACGTGCGTAATGAAGCGGCTTTTATTGGGCAATACTTACCCATATATATGATCAATGTTGTTATTAGATGAGGTAAACACATTTCAATACTACTGTTCATCATGAAATAAGATACCCTGGTAAAATGAATAGACTCTTCTATCGCTACCACGCTCAGAGGTATCTGATTGATTATCCCTGGGCACCTATCCGCTACCACATCGAGCTGCCTGCCATGCCTTGGAATAAATCCTTGAGTGCTCTGTGGTATTCTTGCATGTCTTTGTCATGCAGGCCCTTTCTATCTAGACATTTGTTGCTTGCATGTCCTTTGCCGATGTTCTCCTGACTTGAACCATCGTCCTTCGAAACAAATGCATATGGACTCCAGGGAATTGCTTCTTCAAAAAATGGACCAAAAGGATACCACTCAAGCCCATGAGTATTGTGTTCATATGTCATTTTGATCATTCCAGTCTGGTTAATCCACCACTCCCAGAACTCGAAAAACTTCTTCCTTGTGAACCAGCGTCGAAGATGACCCGGTACAGGAAGGAACTTGTAAGATTCGGGTCCCCATTCTGTGGATGAGGAAGTGATCTGCTTTTGTATTTCGGTAAGCGCCAATTCGGCAAATAAGAAAAATGCCAGAATGTGATTCGGGTGAATAGGTGCCCCGTCCGCATGCACAATGTAGAGCGAACCACAATACAAATTGAGTGACCGACGACGCTTTCCGCCCTTTCCCTTCTTGAATACATACGCAAAAAGTCGACCACCATAATTGCGTTTTTCTTCGGTTGCTAATTCATCATCAGAAAGGAACTCCCCGATCCAGGGAAGTTCACAAAGCCAAGGTAGGTAGAGAGGTTCTCTGGCTGATGAGACGGGAGGGACAAGGATGTCCTCGACGAGGGGCCATCTATTCCCGTCTGATAAGCACGAAAGTCGCTGGATATCCGCTGTACAGTTGATCTTGACAGCCGGCCACGGTCTGAATCTATTCGCCGGATTGCTGCCGCCCGGGACAGGTAACCTCTTTAAGTTGACAATAATGTTATTAGGTTCCGCGGCTGTGATTTGTAAGAAGTCTATGATGGCTCTGAAATCTTTCATTGTAGTGTCTTCGTGGATGATTGATTTTCCTGATCTGCTTAGTCTGAAGCCGCAATATAGGATAGAACAGTAATGAAGCTTCATTAACCCGGGCCTGCCGACCATTGCCGTGGACCGATTCAGTTGGGTAATATCTTGATCTACACTGCGAGAGTAATTATAGGGATAGTACTCCTGAACTCCATGGTACATACGGCGATGCGGAATGTCGCTGTTGATGTCTGAAGGCGGGTTAACATCCTCGATTTTCACACCGAGAGCCTGGGCAACTGAAAACGGAAAGTTGGTCATGTCAAGCCAGATGAACGACGGGTCGTGTGATTTAATATCGAATATGATCCCCCGGACATGGTTCTCTGGTCGTTCATAGAGACAGAACCGTTCCTTAGCGGAAGCGCAAAGCTTCCCATGTTGAGACCAGTCATTCACTCCACATTCCGCGGAGCAATAACGAGCTTCCTTGCACTGGCGGCACTAGAACCCCGCATTCTCCCTGTCACAGTAGTCACAACATTCTAATGCGTCCTTATCGATGACTCCCTTCGTTGTGTCGGTGGCATCTTCAACGGAAGGGTGGAACGTCCACGTTGTGCTCAAGGGCTCCATCTGACGAGGTGTATGTCGCGTAGTCTCGCTGGTGGTCCTTCGGGTGATAGACGGCATTGCGAAGTCGGATGACCGATAGGACTAATGCAGGAGACAAGCCACGCAGGGACTGAGGAACCAGGTCGTCGAACTCGTATTATACGAAACCGTTTCGCTGAAAATGAGTATTATGATTAGTATGTTCGGCTAAGAGTCAATACCTATACATAGGACAAATACGGCGAGGGTGTTGACGATTGATCCATAAAATATAACCGAAATATTGGATTGAGACAGAAAAGATCCGTGAGAGGAAGAAGAGGATATTAAAAACGAAGCGGTAATATTAAGTCACCACCTTGCCTTAGGTAGGTAGGGAGGCACTCGGGTATGCTCCTCCTTCTATTTCAAGTTGTAGGTTCATAAAGTTTGGGTACCTAGGTACCTATATGTAGGCTTCGAGGGATATTCGAGGGATAATCGATGGAGGGGAAAGCTTGTGCTACCTGCTAGATAAGCCCTGGTTGCCAAAGTCGACTTCGAAGAAAACCACGGTGCATTTATAAAATCTAGTTATGAGGTAGGTATTCAAATCATTATTATAATAGGTCTAAGTATTAATATTGACTCTAGATAATAGAATTTAATAGGTTGTTTGCTACCTACCTGATCTACCGTCTAAGGAGTTGAGTGGCTTCTCGCATAAACCCCTTATCCTGTAATAGCTCAACTGCAATCTGCGCTAAAGCCCTGGCAACGATTTCTGTCCGCCCATAACTATACTCCGTGCCTGAAGTCTGCGCGAATATAGGCTCGTGATTGAATCCACATGGAGCACCTGGCCTATCCTCGCAGACGCCGAAGTTTGGATGGAAGACCACCTTCCCCACACTCAGAAGCTCCTTCGTATCCGGGTCTATTTGAGCATCTTGCACGAAGCCTGCATCAGTGGCTGCAGGTGCTGTTGTTGAAAAATTCCAATTGGACTGACTGCCGTGATCGGCGTCTTGCATCAGGTTGATAAATCGCTCGCCGAGCGGCCTGATTACCTCAAGCGCTGGATACGGCCGATCCGTGGTAATTTGTGAGGCCTTGGGCTTGATGGTAGAGGTTACAACTTCCAGGGTTGGGTCAAGGTCGATCGTGTACCGGGTACGGACCGATGTTGTGATGTCCAGCTCTGTGACGGTAGTGTTTCCGGGCAAGAAGAACGACACCCCATCCTTGTCACTGCTAGTAAGCGTGCGGAAGGTCTCGATACTTAGTCTAAGCGGGCTCTTGTTGCCCTCAGATGCATGTCCTCCAGGCCCCTCAATCAAAAGAGTAACGCCATTTTCAACCTCGTCGGTCTCCGCAATGGTGTAGTTTACACCTACATACGTACTGTCCAGCAACCCCTGCACAGTCGAGTTTACATCTTGCAAACTCAGTCCCGCAACTCCAAACGTTATTCTTTGAGCTACTACGTTGATGGCGAACATTCCCACATCTTCGACTGGGGTAGCCGTGGATGCCGTCCCAGGTAACTTGCCTGCGAGGTCTGTGATTAGTACGAGCGCTTCATACGCGGTCTTAACTGCATCGGCATGCGTAGCTCCGACGAAGCTGGCCTGCGCATCGACGCGCCCCTGCATGGGCTGCACGGCATTGACGCTCGTTGGATGTGCCATCATCCACACGTCCACGCTGTCAAAGGCGCCAGCATCTCGAAGTCGTCCTTTTCCACCCGTATTCTCCTCATCCGGCGTTCCAATGACCCTAATCCGTCCGGGAAGATCCAAATCGATAAGTGCTTGACGCGCCATGGCCGCGGCAGCGAGGCCGTTGAGTATGATGTGATTGTGCCCGCAGGCATGGCCAATACCTAGCAGAGCATCGTACTCGGCCATGAAGCCCACGACAGGTATGTCATCCTCGGAACCCGAAAATCCGTCGGGTTTGTGGGCGAAGTCAAGTGCGAATGCTGTAGGCTCGCCATAGGCGTGTGGTGTCACGTCCCAGAGGCCAGGATTTCGCTTGGTATAATAATCCACGACGGAGTCATGAGCGTGAAACTCTTGGGTGGATGTCTCAGGGTGGGCATGTAGATCCTGTGCAATGGCCTTCAGATCCGGGAATACGTCCGCCGAGATGGTCTTCAGAAGACCAGGGAGAGTGCTCAGATCAACTGCTACACTTGAGCTTATTATTGCTAGGAGAAAGAGATGAGGACGAGCCATATCAGACACGTGTACTTGATCGCTTTATTCGGAGGTTATGGTAGGGGCGCGTCTGCAATAATTCGGATTGCACTGGGCGTTGTAGTATATTTATTCTTGAAACGCCTCGGTCCGATACACATTCTAGAATGCTGATTACAGGAAAATATACAGGGATGTTGTCGACTATATCCGCTTCACCTCTGCTCGATGGACCCAGCCTTCTGGAAGCTCTGAGCCTAGCCTCACCTCAACCTGGACGCGGAAAGCTCGTCGTGCATCCTGCAGCCTGCCTATTGCTGACGTTATGCGGGTCGCTCCGTCAGCCATGCGAGGTCTTCTAAAGCGGCAGCTGTAGTCTAGATAGGGGATTGCATAACACACAGATTAGGCACATCATTTGACATGGCGCAACATAGTATGTTCATGGCAATCTAATACGAAGATAACATAACTTTGGTGTATTTAACTCCTAGGGTGCCTATCCATCTTTAAAGAGGCGGAGTACCAACTACTACTTCGTTTTCTGTAGTTACAACGGCTACCTATCCACTTATGCTTGGAACAATAACAGTATGTACTGCTGGCGTCATCATCGTCTATCCGGATATCTCGTCATTCTCATATTAGAAACGGAAGTAAATTATTACGTAAACAGATCAATGATAACGATTCGGTCTTTAAATGTGGAACATGATTAATAATGATCGTGCTATTGTGATGACTCGATTGATTCTGCCAAGTTGTCAGCTCATGAGTGAAGTCGTAAATGGTCGCCAAGATGGAAATAAGAGCAAGCACGTACGCACTAAAAGAATTAAGAAGCGGCTATAGCCGGCAAGAGTTGCCCATCAGCGGCTTTGAACTGGAGGAATTAATCTATCGAAGTGGGGATGTAGCTATCAAATGAGTTTCAAAACGTCTATCACATTGAATGATTCGTGAATTTCTTTCGTGAACCTACAACTTTCTAATTCTGATTCCCGAGTGGACCTACGACCTTACAACAGTATAGACTAGGTAGATATACGGACATCAGATAATAAAAGCGGCCGGTTGTACGCTGTTTCTTTGATTTGGATTGTTATGAAACAACATACACATCTCCTTCACAAATCAAGTGGTTAAGAAAGGTCTGACACTCAAAATATCTTATTAATTACTAATATGGAGAGATATCGGTGTTACACCGGTGCTTCCCACAAGGAGATATGACTTCGCCGAGTTCTATGTTATATTGGCGCAGCCTTCGTCACCATAATCTCGTCATCGTTGACGCTAACAACAAAGTCTGTCATGCCAACGTTCTCCCGGATTTCATCGTCCTCCTGGAGGTAGCTCTCTAGTAACTTAGCTTCGACTTCATGTTTCACGGCGGTATGGAGACTACGCGCTCCCAAGTTTGGATGATACTCCGACTTAGCCAAAGCTCGACAAACGGCCCCATCTTGACGAATATGAAGCCTCACATTTCCGAGAAGTTGTTCATCTTCGGTTTCTGATAGTCGTATAGGCTGTCGCACTTTCTCGCAGAGCTCAAGGAGGAACTTGTGTGCCACCACTGCTTGCTCCTCTTCCGAAAACGGCAGAAAGGGAATGAAATCGGTCACGCGGCCAGTTATAGGCGCCTTAAATCCTGTGTGAGATCGATCTTCTATGGAATTCCGAAGTTTCATTGTGGCTAATGGGGTTGACTCACATCAAATATTGTCAGGAAAGCATCTTTTAGTTCCTTGGATAACCGTTTCGCCTCCTTCTCTTTTCTAGCTTCATTTTGGCTATATATATCCTTGTTATCTTCGCAGAATTTATTTATGGTAGCATCGAGAGCGTTGGTTGCTAGTATCCATATTGTTTTCGAGCAGTCTACGGTCGTAAGATGCCGCCGGTCTTGGTATTCGCCTAAATTAGGTACGTATTAGAATAACAATTAATGTTGCGAAATGGTTGTCTTGGATGTAGACTTACCATTATCAAAAGGCAACAGCAACGCCTGGTGAATCTCCTTGGTCGTCTTCTCGAATTCATCAAGGAAGACGATGCATCTTTGCCCCGAATTTCTCGCCAAGAAATTGTTTATCGGTGTTCCCCTATCTGCTCCGGCATAGGGATGTCGTGGACCAAATATTTCTATCTCGCGATTGACAATAGTGCAATCAACTATCTCGAGATCAAGCGATAATAGGTAACCAAGTCGTCTAGCAAGTTCTGTTTTTCCATGACCACTCGGGCCCGCAAAGACAAGGACCAAAGGTTTCTTGCTAGGAAGCATCAGATACGCAAGGAGTTTCTGAAGTAAGCGGCCTGAAGCAATTGTTTGCCCTATAAGAAAATACTGTATCCCCAAGAGTGGCCCAGCGTTCCTGAGTTTAGCAACTTGCTTGTGCCTATTTGAGGGTCTTTT
This sequence comes from Hypoxylon sp. EC38, assembly GCA_002120335.1. NCBI lineage: Eukaryota > Fungi > Ascomycota > Sordariomycetes > Xylariales > Hypoxylaceae > Hypoxylon > Hypoxylon sp. EC38. The sequence goes on from KZ111262.1 coordinate 143,013, forward strand.
CGTCGTTGCTGCCTTGTATAGATAATAACGGTGAGTTAGGTTCATTGCCTTGGAAATCATCTTTCTTGCGTCATCAGTGCACCACGTAGATTCTATGTCTGTTTGAGATTTGACAGGCTCGAGCTTTGTACCAACCGTCGCTGGACCTTTCATATATGTCGAGTAGAGATCTGATGGGATTGACGTTGGCGACGCTCCTAAGCTGAGCAAAGTCGCCACCATTTGGCTTGTATCCTGCTGTATTTTTTCGCTGAGACATATGGCGAATGCCAATAGTGGAGTATGCGAGCTTTCATGAACGACGTTGACCTCAGCACCATTCATGGCCCAGATACGGACCAATGCAATGTTGTTCGTTTCGACGGCGAAGAAAATCGACGGGAAACCTTCAACTATACCATTAATATAAGCTTTGACTGACGTTTCGTCGTAGTAGCTCAAGTAGGTTCTAATAACGTCGATTGGTGCTCCATTTTGCATGGCGCGGACTACTTCTCTCAAACTGAAGTTTGGGGCGGCATCAGCAGTCGGTGGCCTAAGAGTTGGTGGTTGATCTACCCGTGGTAAAGCGAAATCCCAAGTTGTGACCTCTGTCTCATCTTTAGAAGTGGTCTGCGGTACCTCGGAAACATTTTCATTTTCTGGTGTTTTTCTCGACTCTACCTCGCTATCTTCTTCCGGGGTTTGGTGTTCTGGATAGTCACCTTGAGAGTCGTCCGTGTTCTCCTTTGTTAGATCCTCTAAGGGGTCTGAGGATCTGGACCTGTCGTCTCCTGTACCTATAGGTCGCGGGTTTACAGGAGCTCTGTCATTGATAGAAAGTGATTTAGGAGCAGAGACTGTGTTTGGTATACGAGGATTGGCAGGATAATATCTTGAGAATTGGAGTTGATGTTGCTTCGCCTTATTGGCATCGTTATTGAACCGCTTCTTCCGTCAGTAAATACACCGTATAATACCTAGGTAGGCATGTAATAAAGTTCTGTTTACTCACAGTAAGTAAATCTATCGCCCGATGCTCGCTACAATTGCAGCTTTGCATGATGTCTAGAATGTCATCCTTGTCGTGGGCCATGTCGTCAAGTGTTTTTTTTTTTTCCTTCCAGGAGACAATGACGAATGCGGTTACTATAGAGAGAATCCAGCCTCTCCTTGATTAAATATTAAGGAGGTTTTCAATTAGAAACATGATACCTTTGAGTGCAGTCTTCTCTCGAAACATAGCATTCGTAGAAAAATATGGCAACTACAAGCACAGCAGCAATTCTATCAAATACATCCGTTTGTGAAGGTGCGTTATGTAGGTACATACTGCTTACATACCTTAGGTACCTAGGTACGTACCCCTACCCCAGTAACTGCTTACATTTTTACCTCAAATTAACTTAAGTAAGGCAGATTTATAGGCTATGAGAACCACAAGAACCTTGCAATTGCACTATTTGATCTTGTCGTTGTCTTGGGCATCTGCATCTGACTATTTCTGGTAGTCAATATCCCGTAGCCTTGAATACTTCGCCCAACACCATAATGGCCCGCTTATTTGCCATGAATCCTACTGTCGAAGAGAATATTTTAGCGAATACCTCGTCATATATTTCCTCCCGGTCCGCCCAGTTGATAACACGCCCACTGCCTTCTACAGTGCCCAACGAAACGATGCATGTCAATGCACTCTCCGGGGAGAACAACCCTACAGAGGCGATATTATCACTTGAAGCTAAAGTGTCGAGTCTTCAAGAGGATCTTCGACTTGATCATATAGCCATGGACAACATGATGGCACATTTGAACTCAACTCAGGAGAGGCTGGAATTAGAGGAGCGATCTAGCAAGACAAAAGATTTGGAGATTCGAGAATGGCAAAAAAAGGCCGAAACATTAGAAAAGCTCTTGGACGCAGGATCTAGGCCTCTTACTATGGCTGAAAATCATCTATCAATGCGGGAGCCGACTGAGATTGTGGAACTGAAAGACAGAATAAAAAAACTGGAAGCCAGTCTGAAGGCGCAAGTCAGCGCCAATGAGAATCTCCTGGAAATAGAGAGAACATGGCACACTCAGCTACATGATCAGAGCCGAGATCATCAGTCCCAGCTTGACCAACTGGAGGCGAAGGTTGTCGAGCAAGAAACGCGACGAAAGAAAGCGGAAGCCAGGGTAACAGAGCTTCAAGGCAGCCAAACTACACTTGAACGACAATTGGCCGCTCTACAGCAAACATCTGCTCAAGCGCCATTGAGAGATTCTAACGCGCACGACATCGAAGAATTGCGAAGATTGGTCGATTTCTACAAGGCGAACAGCGAAAAGGCATCACGGCAAGCACAAGAGGCCTTTGCAATGAGAAGCTCAGGTGTACGGTATGACTAGCCCAACTGCGAAGAAAGAACAAGCCCTGACCACATTTATTGGTTGCTGATCCATACATTAGGTGCTTAGAGGCAGACGCGATACTTTAGGAAGTACATTTAAATAGGTAGGGGAAGGTACATATAGAGAAAGGGGCGGGGGGGGGGCAGGCGTATTTCGTTGTAGGGATCGGGGTGTCGCGATTTGTTCTTGATGCTCGAGTCTAATTAGTCGCCTTCCCAAGACCTTGCTTTCAACCTTATATAGCCCTAAATTCACAGCTTCTCTCTGTTTATATGCCCGTCTGGTAATGGCCGTTGTCCTGCAGTGATACTTCGAATCTGTGGCGCCGTACCTATGATCTACCCAGCCGTGTCGCGGAGGTATTCGGATGAGGCAGAATAATTTAATACATCCATAGAGCTCAACCTGCTTCTCTAGCGTCTCAGCATGGCTATCCTGAAGGGATGGTTACACCTGGGCAGCTACATGTTGCCGTACAATACCTCGTGTCAGCACCTGACAAGAACGTAAACAAGGCTAACTGACCAGTTAGCCCCCCGGTGCCTTCCATGCACAGGCTCTAGATGATATTTCGGTACCTTAGGTGCCTGCCTTGGGTATTGAAAAAGTTTATTTTCTCATCGATGGCCCCCATTAATTTAGAGTAGGTACGCATATGTAAAACAGAATGCCGAGTGGCGGTTGCCGACCTTACACATTCTAACTCTGAGTCTGGGTCCGAGTCTTGTGGCCAAGATACCCTAAAGTTATATTTCCCTAGGTAAGTCTCGAGAACTCAGTATCCGTTTTACATAAAAGAGGCCTGCTCCTTTGGATCACTTACTACCCTTTAGAGAAGACACATAATCTTCGTAGCGCGTTCCGTCTTCTACCATGGAACTTCTTCGACGGCCATCTCTTGGTCAATGGGTCGGCATTGGAAACTTATATGACGCAAGAATTGACGCATTTTTACCTGCATCTCTCTTGAACGGCAGCTTCCCAGAAGATGCTATTACCAAAATCCCGTCTTCCAATACCTCCTTGGAGACCAGCTCCGGCAATTCATATGAGGAAAGATTCAAATTGATGGGAGTGCCCCTGGAACTTGGTACAAGTGTTCTTACTGGACTAACTCATCCAGAAGGATGCAGCACATACTTAATCAGAGAGCGCAAGGCTGGCAAAGCACACCAATATGTACTCTGTCACAAAGTCCTCACCGTTCAGGAAAACCTCAACATGACCAGCAGCAAATTCAGCAATGGCTTCGATTATACACGACTTCAGACAGCTGATGCTACACACATTGTCAGCGGCGTTGAATGGGGTGCTCAGACCATAATATCCATAGCGATACCCGAGGGCGCTACCCCCGACGAAAGCACAGTCGATGAATTCATTCGGAGTCAGGTTGAGAGATTCGAGTCACTCACTCGAGCCATCCCCTCTAAGCATGTATCCCGGCGCCCCGTACCGCCAAAACAAGCTCTTCATCTTGAAATCGTGGCACATAGTGATGTATTGTCTGATAGTGGTATTGTCCTATCGGATGTCGATGAAGCTGAGAACTTTGTCAATAACATCGTACCCCTTGACATCAAGCACAAACACCAAGGAAGGGGGAAACCTATGACATATACTCTCCTTCCCCTGAATTTACTCTCTCTATTAACTGGATCTACTCATATTGTGCCACCTGTGCCACAGATCAATACCATGACGTTACAAAACTTCATCAACCTATTTGATCAATTCGGTGCTGCACATAAGGAGTTAGGCGAATATCATACATTTATATCCAAACACGAGCGCTACATTCCAGAGGAAGACTTAGGAAAAGTTAACGGTGCGTTCTGTCAACTTCAGAGTGCGAAGGAGCGATTGAAATCCCAGTACTCGTCCATGCTCTACCAGGTCCGTTGCGGAACAGCCGGCTCCGACGTCTTGGACAAGCTATACCATGATATGAAGAATATTCTTAATCTATCCCAGAGTGTCCTCAATAACGAGGTAGAGCGCCAAAAAGTCTCTTTCATCGACTCTGTGGTACAGAAGGGAGCTTTGTACATTGGGCACAACGGCTCAGATCTGCAGGCCATCATGGATCGGCAACCACGCAAAGATTTCTACGTCCTATACCTTAACGCAAATGTTATCAAACACGATCAGAACTGGCTGTCGAACCAACAAATGATCTCGGATATTCTTCAAGATGGTTCCCCCAGCTCCGTTGTTGCTCTCGTCGACTGCGACGCAACTAAACAAGAGATATCTAAAACAAGAATTGCAGTATACCGGGGCGGCCAGGAAGCTACAGACAACTTGCTAGATCAGCACAAATTCCTTGCAAACAAATGTTTCGCTACTTATAGAGAAGACACTCTCGAGTCCGGCGACAGCATTCGACCACCTTTAAAGCGCGCCGTCATCAGAGTTGCCTGCCCCTGCTCGAATTGCGACACCGGAAAAAAATGCGAATGGTTATGTCCCTATTGCGAAGCAAATCTTGAATTTGGATATGGGGACCACTATATTTACTGTGATTGTGGGCGAAGTCTCTTCAGTAATTACGATTTCAGGTGCAACAATCTTTCACACGGACGTGACACGGCGTATTATGACCCAAATGTCCTGCTCGCATTGCTTAAGAGCCTTGATCAGTCAGATTACCTCAATGTTCTCATTCTAGGGGAAACAGGCGTCGGAAAATCAACGTTCATCAACGCATTTATCAATTATGTGTCCTTTGAAACGCTTGATGATGCGCTTAAGGCAGATCTTAATTACGTAATTCCTTGCTCGTTTTCAGCGCAGACCATGGACAAGTCAAATCCCGACGGCGAGATCGAGGAGTTCAGAGTGCAGGTCGGGTCATGCGATGATGAAAAGGATGGGAGCAAGGGGGAGTCTGCAACTCAGAGGACATCAGTCCACGTCATACAAATTGGAAGCACGACTATTCGGCTCATCGACACTCCCGGTATGGGAGATACCCGTGGATTAGAGTATGATCAAAAGAATATGGCAGACATACTCAACACTATTAGTAGCTATGATAAGCTACATGGAATCATCATCCTTTTGAAATCCAACAACGCCCGCCTGACGGTCACCTTCAACTTCTGTGTTTCGGAGCTCTTAACCCACTTACACCGCAGTGCAGCTACTAATATGGTCTTCGGTTTTACCAATACGAGGATTTCCAATTATACACCAGGCGACACGTTTGGGCCGCTAAAGACTATCCTGCAGAAGCACTCTGGAGTAGGGCTCTCTCTCAGCAGTCAAACGACGTACTGTTTCGACTCTGAAAGCTTCCGATACCTAGCGGCTTTCAAATCGGGGCATAACTTGGGAAATATAGACGACTTCCGGCGCAGTTGGAAGTATTCTAGAGATGAAACGCTTCGACTCGTTGAACATTTCCAGACGAAACCACCCCACTCTGTACAGAGTACGGCCAGCTTAAACAGAGCCCGACATATCATATCCGAGTTGACCCGGCCAATGGCTGAGGTCTCACAACTCATTCGGACTAACTTGTCTCTGTGTGAAGACAAGAGGAAGGAGCTTGACGATACACAACTCTCGGGAGACGCTCTCAGAAAGCGCCTCCAGGTTGAGAAAGTTCATTTTGAATCTTTTTCGCTTTTAAGGCCAAGGACAGTCTGTAAGAATAGCTCGTGTATCGAGTATCAAGATAATGGAGAGTCGACCAATACACAGGTGGCCATATATAAGACCATTTGCCACAACAACTGCGGTCTGAAAAATGTGAGGCCGGACCAACAAGGACATTCTAACTTGTACGGTTGCGCAGCTTTTGATGGAGATATGTGTATGCGATGCGGTCATTTCTGGCAGGATCACATGCATGTGACGTACGAACTGAAAGAGCGTAAAGTGTTGGTGACCGACACCGCGGTGAGACAGCAACTACAGACGCATGCCGATGATGTCTCCCTAAGAGAGGCAGCGATACACGACCTAGACGGGAGAATCAGCGAGTACCAAGACGAACATGGCGAGATCCAGAAGGCGGCAGCTATGTTTGGGCTCTTCCTCAAGAAATATTCCATCACCCCTTATAACGATGCAACTCTGGAGTACCTGGACATGCTCATTAAAGACGAGAAAGGCAAGATACATGCTGCTAACCAACAAGGCATGTCCGCATCGGGTAACCAGAAGAGGCTGAAGGCGATAGAGTCTGACCGCCAACGTCACGTAGAATTGGTGAAAGCTCTCACGACTACCATGGATGACGATACCAACAGCTCTCAACAGCCAATTTTGGATCCAGCAGGTGCCGATGATTTGGTGAAGAAATTGTATGGCTTGAAACACTTCGGGCATAACCTTGAGACAGTCAAGAATACTATCGCACTAGCCAACGAGGCGACGTACAGAGAAAGGCCTTACCGGGTGAAGAGGGGAGGCGTAAGTGGAGGTTATCGTCGTGTAAATGGCGATGTTGATACGCGTTATGCTGCCACGGGAGCGCCGCGGAGATCCACCCCAGCTACGCTACAGCTACAGCAGAGAGGCATAGGGTTAGATCCGGGGAAGAACCAGAGATCAATTTTGTCCTCAATCAAGTTCTGGTAGGGAAACCCTAGTAGTTTCGCCTAGTTGGGATGAACTAAGTGTGAAATTGTAAGAAGCAAAAACGGTGATGAGCTATGTTGTACGTCTTTAGCGCTGTGCTCATTGGCCGCTTGTCCGGTGTCCTTGTTTCTCGTCACCCCTCTTTGTTTTTGATATGTAAGAGACATCCATAGGTTTCTAACATGTGTCTGTGTAGGCTTCTGGGGTTAATTTTTCGCTTATTAAGTTAGGGGAAGAGTTCAGGAAGCAAAGGAAGCCAAAGGAATCAGGAGTGAGGTTCCTAGCGGATTGGACCGAACATAACCTTAGAAGTGAGAATTCCAAGTTTATGGGACAATTGACCAACCTCCTTTCCCCTCTTCAACCCCCACTAATTTTTTCATGGCGTCTAGGTTTGTTCAGGGCTGATCCCAGGCAAGAACAGGTACAAAGTATTCTTTTTGGTTCCTTGAGAAATTCTATTACATTCATGTCTCTTGTCACGAAGGAATTCGGATGAATGTGAAATTTAATATATTCCTACGATATGACCCATATGTATTTGAGTAATTATTCGTGTCTTTCGCTTTTTCTACTCACGACTCTCGCCGTTTGATCTTAATACATATACACGTGTTTGTACATACCTCACCTTACCCATACTAGGTACATAATGTACATGTAGCTACTAACGTCCGTTCCAACCAATCGAATTCACATTACACCAACCCCCAGTCTCGGGATCTCTCGAATTGTTTAACAAGGTCCCGTTTCTCGCGACGTCATACAGATCAATTAAAGCCCATAAGGCGTTGCCCTGCCGCTCGCATTTTGTTTATCAGAAAGCCCCCACCTGCTCCTTGGCGAGTTCGTTCCATCTTCAAGTACGGCGCATTGCAGATAGCAAGGCCAACGTGCATATCGAGATCGGAATTGGACATATCATCACAATCCCTTCTCGTGTTGTACTTTTACTATATCCCCGTATCATTGGAAAACACATCAGGACTTTGCACGAATCATATTCTGAATAAGCCAAACACAACACATCGCACTCCGCACCACCAGTAGGTCAGATATCGCCCTGGGTATTCCAAGGTATCATAAAAAGAGGCATAAGATCCCGGGGACAGCGAGGCCCTAGCCAACCTACCATCCGACCGCCTTACCTCGCAGCTCTTGGCGCGCAGGCCATCCAGAGCTTTCAGCTCTTTCTCTCCACCTTTGTGAATTTCGGTGTTTCTATTTCCTGCCACTCTCACCTTTTCTCACCTCCCCTTGCGTCGCAAACCTACCTTCAACATAATTGAGCCACCGACACCTACTTAGAGCAAAGAATTAGGCAAGATGTTCTTCGCCATCTTTTTCGCCTTTTGGCGATTCATGCAGATCATCACATTGGTGAGTTTCCACCTTCAATGTTCCTTATCTACAGCCCATCCCTCTATGCGGAACGTACCTGGCGCCGATCCATTGCTCGCGACGCTAACCAGCTAACCATCACAGATCCCAACAATGGGCATGCTGGCGTACTTCGTGAACGGCTACGTGCAGCTGAACCAGCTGACGCCCAACTACATCCTGGTCCTGTTCATCGTATCCGTGATCGCGCTCGCCTGGTCCATCTACACGCTATTCAGCTACCACCGATCGTCCGCGAATGCGACCTTCGTCGCCGTCGTCGACCTGCTATTCGTCGGCGCCTTCATCGGGGCCGTGTGGGCTTTGCGCATGATCGCCAATGCCGATTGCACGCACATCACGCGCGGCGATCCCTACGACATCAGCTTCGGGCCGTTCGGGACCGCGTCGGTTACGACTTGGGACGCCAACACCGACAAGACGTGCGCGATGCTCAAGGCCTCGTTCGCGTTCGGCATCATGAATTGCGTCTTCTTCTTCATCACGAGCATCCTGGCGTGTCTGCATGGCGACCGCGCGAGTACCGCTGATAGGAACTCGTACTACCGCGAGACGCATACCCACCGCCATTCTCACCGTGGCAGCCGTAGCCCACACAGCAGACACAGCACGCATTCGCACCGTCGCGTCTACGTCTAGTGAGAAAGTCGATTGTTTTGAGTTTTCCTAGGTGTGTATAGAGGAGTTTCCTGAATTGTTGGGACGAAAATGAGATTATATGAAGAGAGGAATCGGCGTTAGTTGAAACTTGACCGGACACCCGGAATGATGGATTAATTACCTCCATGTTGATTTTGAGGTGGAATGCGGTTGAGTTGGTCGGATTTGGAATGAAATGGCTTTTGCTCGCACGAGATACTTGTTTGATGGAATGAAAAATGGAATGAAAAATGGAATGAAGACGGAATGAGATATTCCTTGATTAAGGGCAGTGCTACTTTCGGTTTGTGATGATTACGACTATTACGATTATCATGGTGTTGCTTTGTATGACCCTAGAATAGCTACGTACCCTATCTAAGCGTTCCACGACCGGTGCTAGTTGGCCGTTTCGTGCTTTACACGTTTTGATACCAACTATGGCTATCTGGCGGTGGCGAGAGGAAGGTGTAGAGCGAAGGGTTCTACTAATAGCTGTCGCTCTTTCAACCGCTAAGCTAGGCCGATGAAATCAAGACTATAAGAGTAGCAACCGAGAAAGCAGCGGCAGATAAATACCAGAATTTTTTAGCATCTAACTTATAGTCGCATCTATAAGATATGTGTTTTATATCGACTAGGCTTTGTTCGAACTTGACGCAGACAGGGTTGTCTGGGGCGATATGCATATCTATCTGTTCGGGTCTGGATCGAAGTGTCCATTATCTAAACGGCGTCTTCGCAACGGGAATTGGCCTCATTTTACATCGTATACCTGCCTGATAGGTCTTGATAAACGTAACAACCAGTAGACATTGTCATGGGATAACCCCAGATCACGACATGTTTCGTTGCATTCCACTTATCATGGTCATTTCCATGAACGGCTTCAACTAGGCATCTTCAGATGATACCGTGGACATCTGATGCTGTTCTTGTGGACACCACTCCGTGTGGAAGCGCCTAGTGGGTGGACCAGTGAGCAGATAGGCAGCATCGTGTGTTAAATTTTCGCGCCTTTTCTTCAGCAGTTCTCAGCTTTCGCGGTCACGCTCGTCTCCAGATGTTAGTTTTCGGGTTCTACTGCTCGCTTGGCCTGGCATGCTGGGGTAGAGCTTTTCATGACCGTATCTGATCCTGTCCTACCGTATACCCCCTCGCGACGCCACTGCGTCCTTCCTCAACAACAGTACTCGCCTCATCGTCGTCCTCGGCACCGAATTCCGTGCCCAAGCCCTGCCAAGTCCTCTGTGACCGCAGAAACTCTGCCCCCGGGCTTGCTACGCCATTGACAAGGGCAACGTCTCCTGTGGCTCTCTTGACAACTGCCGATGACCCAAGTCTCTGATCTGGCCCCAGGCCAATGCCGTTGATTTCTGGTCCACTTCGCGGCGTGCTTCGTATGGCTACCCTCATTGGTCGGCTATGGCTGACAAGCTTGCCGGTTCGGAGGTCGAACTCGGGTGCCTCCGACTCTTCGTCATCGACGCCGCCCTCGACACTTTCCGCTTCATGTTCGGATGGCCCTTCTTGTTCCGGCGCACTTTCATGGTTCCCATTCGCAACCGGCAACGACTTAACACCTTCTATACCGCCCCACCATTTGCCAGTCCAAACTCTGCTCTCATCTCCCTGTAGCGCAAGGCCTAGCTCGAAGGGCGTGACGACGGGTTTCCACAACCCCTCTTGCTCAACGAGTCCACTCTCCCAGCACCCAACGACGACCCAGCCGTCCACTTCAGCAAAATTGGCCAGCTTTGCGGCGTTTAGCTTGCCCACCACGATTGTATAACTCTTCTTGCCGGCAGCCGCGATCTGGTCTTTCAGAGTAGAAATGGTAGACATGTAATTCTTGACAGATAGTGTGTTCACCAAGATTCCAATGATGGACGCCGTAGCAAGCCGGATTACAAGTGCGTATCGGCGGCCGAGCATGCCTGGTGTCGAGCTCGGATCTGGGGTTTCGGACGTCGTTGTATACGGCGACGAGGGTGTAGAATAGATACGTAAGGAGGCTAAGCGGGATGAGAGAGTTAAGAGGAGCGAGGTTGGAGGCGTAGAGATATGAAATAAATGATATTCTTTCAGATTGCAGTCAGCCTGTTCCCTATCCGAGGTATTATGCAATAAGAGTTTGCGATTCGGTATCGTCCCTGTCGGATCTCGTACGATTTCAGTTGCAACGACGTTGTTATACCCCTTCTCCCTAAACAATTCGGTTATAGGCGCAACATGTTCTTGAAACATGACATCCGCCATAACAACTACTTTCTCTGTTTTATCTGTGAACTCTTTCTGAAACGACTCGGCGACTGTATCGTAGTCGAGCTTTTGCCTCGTGAAAATATGGATTACTGGTAACCTCGACGTCGGGCTCAGGCACGCGCGACCATAGTGAACAACACCGTCTGCATTCGCATGCTCGGCCGCTATCTCATCGACACAGCAGGCACTATACGAGGTGTCTGCGAGGATATATAACCGCCGTGTCGTTTTCTGTTCTTGTTCTTGTCCCTCTTTCTGACTCTTCTCCAGCTCAGCGCTCAGCGCCCCAACGACCCAAGGCGCATCCGGCAACGTGGCATCGGGAAACTGCAGTGCGATTCGTATCCAGCCATTTTGTTGAATCTCAACGGCTGTTCGTACGATTTCATAAACTTCGTAAAGCTCATGGTCGGACCTACGAGGTCGTTTCGCTTGCGCAATCGCAGAGGACGGCGTCGGATCTTCTATGAATATATGTTCGGCTGGTGTCGAGAGAACCGGTGGCGCGCTCAGGTCGGATGCCATTGTGAGCAAGAGAGAGAAGGGCGTTTAAGTAGAATTATACGGGCAACACAGCTTCCCGGTTCCTAGTTGATGAAATCTGAAATTCCCGTATCGGGCAATCGAAATCTTCAAGGCACACACGTTAGCGCGGAATCACCCCGCCACCCCGCTCCAGCTTCTGTACCGTAGGGACCGCCTAACCCCACCTGCACTCACTACCTGCACCTGACTTGATCAACCTTCACCCATTCTGCTCTCTTTAGAGCACCTTACGGTTACACTTCAACATTCATTCATGTCGAATTACTCAATCTATCAAGCATTAAACACATTAAGTATTCCCTCGAGGCCCTCAAAACGGCTTAAGAGTTACATACAACTCATACTTAAGAAGGATAAGCGAATGTGGACAGCACTATATAATATTAGTCAACATGACCCATCTATAACAAATATAATGGAGCGAAGAAACCCAGGAATATGAGAGATATTTAGCCGTGTCGGCAGCAGCACTGACAGCTGAAAAGATAAGAGGTAGCTACTCAACAGGCTGTCTACATAAACCTAAAGCCCCGATAATCATTCTCAATCATGCCCGAGACAAAGGCCTTGTACCCCTTGAATCCGCCTAAGTACAGCCTTGTAGCACCTGGTTCGCCCTTCACGTTGCCACTATTGAGCCACGACTTAGTCTTCTGGATCAAGTTACACTCGCTGCATTTGTCACACAATTCGACCCATTCCGACTGAGCCTCATGCGTCGCCTCAACGACATGATTGTCTTCCCTTTGCTCGTTCTTATCGATGAGCTCGAAGATTGGCCAGGATGTACCGTGAATGATAGCTGGGATGTTGCCAAATGGCGACAGCGGGCCGGTCAACATGAACATGTTAGGGAAATCTGCGCAACCAATGCCAAGATAAGTCTTGGGTCGCTCACGCCAGCAATCCATCAACAATTTGCCATCACGGCCGCGAATGGGAAATGAGCTAAAGCCGCCATCAAAAGCATCAAAGCCGGTCGCAATAATAAGGGCGTCTAGCTCATACTCCTTACCATCGCTCATCCTAACTCCGGAAGCGGTAATCGCTGCAATGGGTGTATCTTTGCAGTTGACAATCTGCACGTTGTCCCGGTTGCAAGCATCATAGTACCCCGAATCGCAAACAGGCCTTCGCGCATAAAATTCTGTTGGCATGAGATTTCGTGCTTTCTCCGGATCCTTGACCATTTGACTGATCTTCTTGCGTATGAATTTGCATACTTCTTCGTTTGCAACTGGATCAATCACAAAATCTCCGAAACCACCCATCATGAAGTGCATACCACTGCCGTACTGCCAAAGCATCTCAAAAATATATTCGCGCTCCTCTGCGCTTAGAGACATGGTAGGGCGCGGGTTTTCGATAAAGCCGAATCCTGCCATGGACTCCCATATCTGGTCGATGAGCTCATCGTAATGTACGTTAATCCACGCACGTTGTTGAGAAGAGATGGGCGCATTGCCAGCGGGGACGGAGTACTGCGGAGTACGCTGGAAAGAGATCAACGATGCTACTTGAGGCGCTATCGCGGTGATAATCTGGATGCCGGTTGCTCCACATCCGATGACACCAACTCGCTTCCCGGAGAGATTCAGCTCTGGGTCCCACTGCGATGAGTGTGTCAGGGCCCCCTGGAAACCGTCGATACCGGGTATATCGGGGAACACCGGCTTCGACAGAATCCCGAGACAGGGGAAGAAGTACCGCCCAGTGAATTGCTCTCCGGTAGACGTATTAACACGCCATTCCTTTGCGTTATCGTCCCAGTTGGCACCGGTGACCTCGGTGTTGAATTGGATATGCGGACGCATTCCGTGTTTAGCCACCACGTGTCGAATATACGCGAGAATCTCTGGTTGAGTGAGGTAGCGGTTCGGCCAAGGGTAAGTGTACAAGTCTTCTTTATCCCAGAAGAAGCGGTACATATAGCTTTCTGTATCGCTCATAGCTCCCGGATAATTGTTGGTTAGCCATGTTCCCCCGACGTCAGGCAAACGCTCAACGACCTTGACGGTGAGATTAAGGCTATTGAGCTTGTGCAAGGCCTGTAGGCCGGCCATTCCAGCACCAACGACAATGGCATCGTAACGATTCGGAGACATATTAGGCATTGTACAATGCAGAATTGGAGTTGAAACTCGAAACAGATTATCGTAAGTATGTGAGTAATTATCTAAACATTGCAGAGGAAATAAGGAGAATATCTGGAAAGCAGAGACTTGGTTGATTTAATAGTAAATACATATTGGAACTCCACGGCGTCGTACCAAGTAACTCAGATGATACGATTAGTAAATAGAAATCTCGGGCTTTTCCTATCCAGCCGATATTCGCAACTCTTGTCGCAAGGACGAAATTGGTGCTGAAAAAAGGGGGCAAATACTAGGTAAAGTTGTCTAGTATCATGATACTTGCGACGACGCCAAGGATGAAGCACAAGCGGATCGACGAATATTCCCTGAATTACGGTGTCATGGGTCAGATATTCCTTACGTATTTGCTTGTCTAAACTTTTAGACGATACACCTTTACTGCCCGTTGTGTCGGCCCAAAAAATCGGATATTTCATATAGGTTATCCCCGAGAAGTCGGAGCTAATTTTCCTGAATATAATCTCTGCGGTAAATTCTCTGCCATGAAGGTTTCAGAGTGGAATCATGTGGAGCGTCCGCTAGGAACATTGCCCGTCTGCTTCTTCAACAGCTACAACACGAACGTCTCCTCGTTGCCTTGTAACAAGTTAATGGGTTCAGTCAGGGTATCATCGGTGAACTTCGAACGACCTCTTCGAGTGGTCAGCAAGATACCTTTCTTGTAATGGGGTAGAGAACATGCCATGTGTCTTTGAAAGAATGCTAGGTCGAAATTTATCTATCAATCTGACCTGTATCTACCATGCTCAAGGTGTGGTTCTATGCTCTTGCAATCTACCATCTACAATTTCTTCTCGACTCAACCTTCAGTGCGAGTGTGAGAACTCTCCTTTTGGCAGTATTTTGGAGATAATATAAGGACAATATGACTGTCACTTGCCCATTGTTGCCATTAGCTTAGTGCTATGTAATATACTAAACAGAGAAAGTCTAATTATCCACCGAAACTTAAGTCAACTTCTCTTATTACTACTATCATTATGAGGATAATCATTGGGCAAGCTATCCAGTTAGTAGCTACGTTGCTTTAGAGGAAAGGCCTGACGTATGTAGACTATTATCTAGATATTCCTAATTATCGGCCGTAGATAGTACACAAACCAGCTTATAAACGGAGATATCGAAAGGGCAAATTGGTCAATAGGGATTCTGCATCTGCGTAGATTTAGATCGTTTGCTCGCGGGATATTCCCACGGGTCATATCTGTGATCCAAAATGTCGCTCGGTGTTCGCATTGGGAAGCCTACGGCCGTGTTGCGAAGAGGTTGGTACCTCCTCTCCTAATTATTTCAACACGTACATGTGCTACCGCATCTCAAGGGTCAAGACGAAAAACAAGGTTCACCGAAAATACTTGATGGACACGGCCGTTCACTCCGATCTTCGGGTGGCAACGGCACCGTCCCTCGCGAAGCCGTCGGCGATGAAGGTTGAGCGAGATGGGATTGGATTACCTCATAGAATTAAGACAGATCGCAAGCTCGGCCATAACTTGGCTGTAAAGCTTAGGGTGGTAAGAACAATTATTCGTTGTTAATCTAAATGCTCGCGCTTTCGGCACTCGGGCTCTATAAAGAATAAAGGGTGGCGGGAGAAGATTTGAGAAGGTTACCATATTCGAAGCAGGCCGTCGAAGAAACTTCATCTAGCTGTCTCGGCAGGGTTACTTCGGGAAGTACGCTTACAAACTGCCGAATTGGCAAGGTCCCAAGTTCCGAGATACATTAGATCAATTCAGGCGTATAGTCGCGAGGCGAAGAAGCTGTGTCGAACCCTCTAACCATATCCGGCGCGTCTCGTATGGTGATCTCCTTGGTTCCACGTATCGTCATCTTGCCCGCGGTCCTCCCAGCACACTAAGAATTCTACATCAGGGCAACCTCTTTGGCCCTGTCGCCTTGGGCAGTGATTTAAAAGTCGCGTCGCGTTCTAGATAATCCGACACACGTTGTATAGGTACTACCTAGTTGAAACGTTGCTGCGTTGGTCTCGCCGATGTCCGCGAGATTTCTTGCTACTCCAGTTGTGTTATCCTTTCGAATAGTTGGGTCGATGTACTTCATGAGAATTGTGCACCTATATACCCTTCCCACTTCAGTCTAGCCTAGCTGCGCTAGAGGCTTGGATTGGATTGACCTCGCCTTTGCAAGACGTCCCGAGTTGTCTTCAAAGACCTTAGCCTTTAGCGGCGCATCTGACTTTAGAGGGCTTTCGACAGAGCCGGCAATCTGGAATGCCGGTTTATGCAAGGACTCCATCTTCCATAATAACCGGAGAAGTCAATGATTTCAATGGAAATAATTAATGAGATCAGAAAGACGCGTATGGTCAACTTAAATGCATTTCTCTCCTGGCTGTCGATAATTACTGCGTGAACTCTGAATTAGGAGGGGCAGCCTGTAACGACCGGGGTCCATTAACAGGTACGATACGCTCACCTCAGCTGGAAGTTGTACCCATTAAGGGGTTCGCTAAAGTCGATGTCGATACCCTCAAAGATCAAATGATTTCTATAGCTTATGAGCATCTAAAGTCCGCTATAGGTATATAGGTAGATATTAGATATAATAGGTGTGCCATAAAGACATTAAATGATAATTCTAGGGTATCCTACAATCCTATCCTTGAATAGATTGTGTATGGTAGAATGATATGCAAAACCCTGTGCAGACTCCCATACAGCATAAGCTCGTTCCTAAATCCAAGAAGAGTGTTCCGTCCCGTATGTAAATGCGCATTACAAATATCCACGAAAGATCTGTACACTAGATTCTCATAAATCCTAGGCGGATCCTCTTATTACCCAAGCAGACACCCAGGACGGAAATTTAAAGCTTCACTTGGCCAGCATTCAGCCGATCCCAGTCAGTCTTTCTGAATTTGACATAAGTCCCATCCTGAAGCCAGTATATCTCGTCATCGCCAACAAGCGACGGGTTTACACCTTGCGCCCGCAGCTCAGTCTTCTTCTGCTTATTCGTCTCTGTGACAGCTGTTGCAAGTCCCTTTCCCACCCTCAGGAAGATCGGTACTGCATATTTAGGTAGATGGCTTCGTGCGTGGTCGGCTAAGGATTTCAATAGAGCGTCGTCAATGTGATCCTGAGCTAAAGCGAGCGCAGCGCATCCAGCCCTCCCATCGTGGTTTGGCAATTGGACACCATATACATTAGCCTCGTGCACAGCCGGATGTGTACATAGCGCTTCGCTAACCTCCGTGGTGGCTACATTTTCACTCTTCCATCGGAATGTGTCGCCGATGCGGTCATGGAAATGCATCAAGCCCTGGTGGTCCCAGCTCACCAGATCGCCAGACCGGAAGTAAACATCGCCCTTCCTGAGTACGTCGCGCATAATCTTTTTCTCCGTCGCCGCGGGATTGTTGTAATATCCCTGGAAGTTTGACTCCGGCTCGCCCGGTAAACGGAAGAGCATCTCGCCAACGTCGCCTCGCTTCACTTTTCGACAGAAACCGGTCTTTGGATCCCGTAGAGGCGCGTCCGTCTCGGGGTCTACCTCTACAATGGCAGAGGACACTATGGCGACTATAGAGTAGAGAAGCCCGACACGCCCGATGGCGCCACTCGCGATTTCGTTTCGAGTGTAGTTAAATAATGCCAGGGAGCCTTCTGTTGCCCCATAGAACTCCGCGATACCATCGATACCAAAACGTTCTCTAAACCTATTCCATATATCCGGACGTAAACCGTTGCCCAACGCGGTGTGGACTCTATGCTTCTTATCGAGGTTCTCGCCCGTACGCGGGTCAATCTGAGGCGGTGCTGCAAGTAAGTACCGGCATGTTTCCCCTACATATTGAATCATGGTTGCGTTATATTGGCGAACTTCTTTCCAGAAAGTCTTGGTCGAAAACTTCTTGCCCAGCGCCAACGTAGCGCGGCTTTCTAGGCAGTGGGACAATCCCATAATGGTAGCCGAGCTGTGATAAAGAGGCATACACTATAACCTGTTAAATCACTACCCTGCGTGGATACACGTAGAATACGGCTTACCGTATAGAATATGTCTGATGTCTTCGTACCCAGCCAGCCACGGCAGAATGTACCGACAACAGTTAATTTTTTCCATGAGACAATAGCCGCTTTAGGCAGCCCAGTTGTGCCAGAAGTATATATGAGGATGCCCATGTCTTTAGAAAGCTGACCTCCACGGAGAGAATCCGGTGGCCGCACAGGCGCAGTAGCAAAGACTTCGGCCTTTAATTCGTCTGTTAGTAGTTCTATTCGTAAATCTCCCAGTCCTTCGCGGGCACTATCGTCAATATTAGACGCGGCATCGGGAGCCGCTAGTAAAAGGACAGATTCGGCGGTTTTGACGCAGTGGACCAATGCTTGGCCAGTCAAATTGTAGTTGATAAATGCCGGTTTAGCTCCGATTGACCATAGGCCGAAGCAGATGAAAACGAAGTCGTCCGAATTTTGGAAATCAATGGCGACGATATCCTTTGGCTTAATATCGAACTTATTCTGGAACCAATTCCCGTACCTCAACGCTGTCTCATAGACTTGGGCGTATGTCCATGACTTATCTTGGAAGAGGATAAATGGCCTATCCTTCGACGACTTACTTGTCGCCGCTTCTTCCAACGAATAAAAGGTACTGCAGCGATCTTTTCGTTCACGGCTAGTGTTACGATAAAGAGCCGGAAGAGAACCGCGCAATAGCAATTTGTCGTACCAGAATCCCGTCTTGACATTTAGGTATGCAAGCCCGGCGGCGGCCGCTGGTACGGCCAGGGCCAAAGGAACTGATTTCATTGTTAGCGAGAGGGGAAGATGAATTGATTGGGATATAATCCGGGCCAAACAGTGTTTCAGTGAGAGCTCAATTCGGCCATTTTGAGAGGTAGTGCGACTTACTTGGCATATTACAGCTTCGCGCAATCGAGGTTCCAAGATAGAATGAGATAAGTTAGGTTGGCATAACAACAAAGCTAGAGAATCAAATGATATGAATGGTCTTGAAGGATTTTTAAACTACGAAGCAATTGATTATTCCACACGAGATGAACGAAGGATGGGCAAGATTGCTAGAATACAGCTAGGAGATGAAAAAACATCGAACTTGGAATGGAAAATGATGCACTAGATCAAGGGGAAATGGTAAATAAATAATAACATGATCGGTGGCGCGTTTTAGATAGTTTGCAAATCTGCTATATACCGCAGTGGGCCGCGTGGGCTCTTTTCGAGACGAGACGGCTCCCGCAAGACCAACGAACCTTGGTCCGCATTATAACGCCTACCGGATATCTATGCCCGGGGACGGGATTATCGAGAGAAGTAACCTATTGAAGCGATTGGATTGGGCTATTTTCTAAACGGCATGTAAAACTCATGTAGGTAGAGGTATATCGGTGTCCCGGGGATCCGAGGGTTGCGTAAAATACTATGGAGAATCATGAATATTGGTCGGTCTGTGAGCTAGACCCCCGGCCTTTTGTCGTTGATTTTCCTTTTTGGGTTCCTAATTGTGCCTCTGTGCCTCGGCTTGCAACGTAGACTTCGTTACACGCAGAGGAGCAAACGTTGACAGGCAGAAGTCGTGATGGCGATTCAAGCGCTAATAACCAATGACGTCGAAAATCGTGATTGGAGTAGGGTATCTGAGTATCATGCATATGTGCCCTGTCAGGTGGTGTCTCGTTATGCTGCCGGCAGGAGGTTTAAGCTATTGTCGCAATCGCATTCTGGATCGGTCTAAGTCCCTCAAAATGAGGTCAACGAGGCTCTACGAAAAAGCTATAATCTGACACCGAGACAACCAACAGCCTTGCAGAAAGTATTAATTAATTTTCTAAGCGGCTCAAAGAGGACCTAATTGTTTGTCTATTCAATGTATGTAGCCGTTGTAGAATAAAAACAGTTGAGATCAACCTCGGACCTCGTAATGTTTGCGATGATGAATGATGAATCGAGAAAATGCCAACCTACCTGTTATGCAGGAATTAGGCACATACGGTACACAAGGTTTAGGTACCTAATCTGTGGATATTCGCTAATGCAAGGCTTGCCTACGGGCGTATTCCGTGGGTACCACCTATAGCAGATACGGTTAGCCAGGTGCGTACGCAGTACCGTATTGTTTGTTTGAACCAAAGTGAGATGGCCTGAGCCAATTAAATATAGACATCATATCCTTTAGCGCATCGACTCTATTGGCTAATCGCATTCGAGATTGAGGGTAGGACCAGACCCAAACGAGCAAGGGGAAGTACCTTAACACCGAAAGCTTCCGGCCTTCTTCCCTTATACATTCCCTGACATGACACTTTGCGATAACTCCACAGACGCAATCTATCACGAGCCATGCTTTCAAATAGGTAGTGCCGTTTAATATAGTCATGTCTTCCGTTTCTGAAAACCGACATGACGGCATTGCAACCGAAATCAACCCGCCTGCTGCCATCGATACCACTATCAATGGCAGCTCGAGTACGAAGGACCATCAACAAACTTCATCCTTGAAGCAAAAGGAGCCCCCTCCCGAAAAACCAGCAGATATTCAGAGACGATCCTACATTGTCGCATCCTTCTGGTTCATTGTCCTGTTTCTCGGATTGCCAATATGGTGGAAGACGACTACCATATACAGGGCGGATTTGCCCCTGAGCCAGATGATGGACTGGGCTGACGGCAGGGTTAGGATATTCTCCAATCTTACAATATACCTACTGCGATGTATGTACTAACATATAACTACTATAAAGGCCTGCAATCCAGTATTCCCGTTAAAAGTTACTGTCGATGCGCCGAGTCTTCAAAACGACGAGATCGAGAACTTGGTTCGCATTACCCAACAGGCCCTAGACACTACGAATGACTTCAAAGGACACCATATACAACTTGAGGTATCGCGATCGGCTAATGGAGACCACACAAATGACCGAACGCACGACTCAAACGCTGCTCTCACGATATACCTCAGCCCTGGCGATGTCGCCGCATCCTCCCTCAATTCTCGATCACCCGTCCTAGAGGTCACATATACTCCAGATCTGATCCCGGCGCCAGATGCTGCCTCCTCTGGCTTCGCTACATACCTGGCAACGCAACTTCGTGAGGCCTTCTCCGAGGAGCGAGATGTCATGTCATATCTTCTAGCAACCTCTTCCATGCCTTTTGAGCAACGAGCGCTAGGCCCTCCCCAAGGCTTAACCGACACCCTGTCTAAACGAATGACGAGGTCGCTAAAGTACTCCCGAACCTACCACTTAACCTTCTCCTTGTTCACGAGCGGGCCAGTCCCGAGCAGTTGGGATATCGAGTCTGCCATAGACGAGTATATGAAACCAATCCTAGATATGCTTGGACCTATACACAATTTTACCATCGATACCCAAGTCCAACTATACGCTACCCCCGGCGTACAGTCCCAGGTGCTAAGCAAGGAAGATCTGTCTTCCTTCATCAACGCCGCAGAATGGCCCCTGTCGCCCTCCATAGGAGGCGCACCAACGGTCAATTTCGTCGTGTTTATTGGTAACCAAACTATCGGTACTGCCTCAGAAACGGGTACTTCTCAGTCCTGGCTTATACCACAATGGGGCTCTGTATATCTCCTACCGCCCCCATCTACGGACCACGTCCCTTCAGAACTATTAAAGCAGCCTATCCTAACATTCACATCACATCTTCTCTCACTTTTAGGAACTCCACAATCAGGGTCCTTGCCAATGCGTCTTTCGACACTTGCGCGGATTCGAACAGCCGATCTGCTCCTACGAGCTTCCTCCTCGCTCGGGTCTCTAGCTCGTCTGTCCTTGGCGTTACCTAGTATATCTATCCCATCGAGCGTCGCCGATGGGGTCGCTAAATCCATGCGCCACCTCCAATCAGCATGTTCCAACCTTGGGGGAACTGAAAGTCTTGAGCACGCACGTATCGCTGACGTGGAGGCGGAACGGGCTTTTTTCGAAAAGAGTATGGTTGGGCAGCTCTATTTCCCCGAGGAGCATAAAATTGCCGTTTATCTACCACTCTTAGGACCTGTGGGGGTTCCTCTGGTTATTGGCCTATTGAACCAGATTAAGGCTTGGAAGAAGACACGAAAGGAGAAAACGAAGGAAGCGTGAATGACTATGATAACGACGAACAATTATTATAAAAAACTTAGGTATTACTGGATTTTAACATATGAGTATTATCCGCGTACATCATCTCTTGATGGATGGATTTGTAATGATACCTAGTCAACTGATATCGAATCAGGAAGCAGTAAGCTCCAAGCAGCGTCCTGGTCTGCGACTATACCGTATGCCTGCTATTACGTTTTGTCACAATGACCAACACGTTTTAGGGATGGTATAGCTGTTTTGGAAAGCTATATATTCCAAAGACATTGGATGAGTTCGTCAAGTTGTGCTAGGCAACTAGGTGGGATGTGTTATTAGGTAGGTACCTAACCAATTAGGATGGCACCGGTAGTAATACTCGGGTTAGCTTCAACAATGAAAATTTGCCGAAAGCTTCGGTACCAACTCCAAACTTCTTGTGATGTCGACCCCATTTATACATCCATGATTTGTATATGTAACCGCCGTCCTTAGACCCTTGACACTTCCATATGTCTATCACTTTCTATTTTAGGCCCAAGTTGCAGTATCTTTTCGCTTTTTGAGTCTGGAACTCCACCCCGGTTGTGCTAGTCACTGCATTCTTTTCCACCAACATTTGATGGAATTATTTCCGGCCGCATGTGTTGTCAATCTACCAACACGTCTCGAGAGCATCGTACGGTAGGGTATTGGCAAGAAGAACGATGGTTAGCCGTTGGCTCTGCGAATTGAGGCTCGATGTAACATTGAGCCAATAAGCTCCCATCGTCATGTTTCTTTTACCTTGGACAAAGAAGTATAGTATATATATACCGTAACCTTTACCTAGATAGCGGAACAACAAGTTCCATTCTTAAATTCTATTCTTTTATATATTAGGTACCTACATACATACATGGTATGGGTCGCCACGTGACTAACTCACTCGTCATAACTCCTAAGTCGTATTCGAAGACCGGATGACCTAGATCGCACACCTCTCGCAATGAATTTCTCAATGCCCGATATCCGTACGGCGGCGGCGACGATCATGCCGCCGCAGACCTTTTCGGATATACTATCGTCGGTGCCTTGGAAACAGTTGATTATTCCCGTCGGCATATTCTATGTCGGGCTATGCCGGGCACTGCGCTACCGCCGTGAGCATGGCCTGCGCAAGAGACTAGGTTATCCGGACCGCGCGTCACTTGCTCGCATGACAGTCGTCGACGCCCAGCAGATCATTAAATTCTTGACTGCGTGGGAAATGCCATTATTCCAGTTCCTCGCTCTGGAATTTGCGCTCTTCAAGGTGAGTCGAGGTGCGAGGCTTTCTCCATATGCAGTGCTACAATCAAATCCGAGAATTCTTGGGGCTTTCAGCTTTCAATCTGCTGACGCCAGCTGGGCGGATTTCTAGACGTACGGTGTAGAGACCATAAGCCGCATGCTCCTAGCTACAGGGAATTTGACAGATCCAGTTAGGAGTCTAAAGAGGTAAGAGTTGCTCGCTTTTTGTATCTGGTGCATATCCCATTCCACCAGGAAAGAGACTCTATAATTCGATAATCCCGTGGAAGTCTGCATGAAATGTCTTCACGGACTGCTTGGTTGAACTCGCCCGCCAAATATCATGCAAACCATGAAGATGGCCAATCAGACCACTAAACAGCCTGCAGATTCGAGGACACGGGGTTGTTGATCGGCGAGTTTATGATAAATCCGCCAACCTCAGATCGTGCAGTGAACAGCATAGCTCGCATGAACTTCCTCCATAGCAAGTACATCAAGGAGGGTACCATCTCAAACGCGGACTTGCTATACACGCTGTCTGTATTCGTGCTAGAGCCTCCGCGCTTCGCCCGCATGTATGATTTCCGCCCCATGAACGACATGGAGTACTGCGCGTACGGCGTCTTCTGGAAGAGCGTGGGTGATGCCATGGGCATCGAGTACAAGGGGTATCTCGCTCACGCAGAGTCGGGATGGCGCGATGGCATCGAGTTTGCTGACGACATCGCGGCCTGGGCTAAGTCTTACGAGGTCGTAGCCATGAAGCCCAGCGTCGTGTGTGCCAAACCGGCCAAGGCACTCATACCTATGATGACGTACTGGGTGCCATGGTTCGCGAAGTCGTTTGCAACGGACGGCGTGATTAGTCTTCTAGGCGAAAGAGTGCGCGACGCCTTTATGTACGTTTATACCCCCTACCCCACCCCTGATGGCTTACCGTCCTATGGCGGTCTTGGCCTATTAGTTGGTTACACAAGATCGCGGGTGGCACTGATCGGGTGGATTTCCTCCTCCCTTACATTATCACATGAAGATGCTATATAGAGATCAAGCATGTTGACTATTTAGGCTACATGAACCGGACATTGCGGCTGCGGCCCTAGTCTACTCCCTTATTACGATACGGCGTTTTGTAGTGCGGTACCTGACAGTGCCGCGCTTCTTCGAGTTCAAGCGGCTTCGTGACCCGGACCCGAAGACGGGCCGAATGCACCTACACGTTCCTTACGGAAACTTCCCTTTCTATATCCAGCCGACGCTGTGGAACCGATGGGGTCCAGTTGCTTGGGCCGTCTGGTTGTACGGCGGAAAGGTGCCAGGTGATGATCCGGAGGTACACATGCCTCAGGGATATCTGTTTTCGGATATAGGGCCCAAGAACCGTATAGGTAAGGGAGTCGAGGAAGCAGAGGCTGACGCCAGGAGGATTAAGAATAGCGGTTGGGTAGGTTGCCCTTTCTAGACTCAGAGATAGCAATTGTCAAAATGCTTCAGATTCTAGATCGCGCAGTCACTTGACACGCATATTGGTATTTCACTCTTCAGATACATTAGGTAGGTAATCACCCAATCCAGTCGTGATTTATAGCACTGATCATTCGGCTTTGTACTGATTAATGAGATTGTGCCTAGGTACTCACTACGGCATATTCTCAGGTCATGATGAGATTAGGTATTTATTAAATTTTAGTCGCTTGATGAATGGATTCGCCTTAAAATATCTCTACATCTCTCATTCGACAGGTTCATAATCTCCGCCTGAAGCGTCAACTATAAAATTTCTACACAATATCACCAAGCCAGACGTGGTACCTACCTAGGTACCGTTAGGTAATTAGGTGTAAGGAGTTGAAACACGAGGCTTGAAATCGGGAATACATGACAGTCATCACACGCATTAGTTCACACAGGAAATGAGAGCAGATTTCTAGCTTAGTGTTTCAACTGGCTCCAGGTGCACAGTAGACACTTATCGTCATCCATACGTCGTGATGATACTAGGTAGATGGACCCTCATCTCTAGAATACCGAGTCACTGTCTTCCCATACATGGATAGGTACCTAACTGGGTAGTTCAAGAGGTAGTTACGTGTATATATCGACTAGAATAAGTAGTTACAAGGCACGGTTATGTATCTATTTCCATTAAAAATATACTTAAAGTACATATGTACATACCAATACGCTTGTGCAGCCGCACTCTGGTGAGTTGCTGCACTTTGGGGGGGTTACATTTTCAAGGTAAGGTAGGTTCCAAGTTGCTTCCCGACTGTGGTGGATCCGCTGGAAGCCACCTATCAGAAAATGGATTACAGTGGGATACCTAGGTAGACAGCCCTGAATTTTGTCTCTTTCGACACTTGTATAGGCACCTCCTTTATGAGCTATCTTAATTAATCAAATTGTCAATATTGCCAGCCCGCTTGGCACAGCGGTAATGCGCCTCACTAGTACTTCGTACCATTAAGTATCCATGTGTTTGCCACATGTGCCTAGTGGTATCCTACTGAGGAAGCTATGAGGAGATGACTGGTTCGACTCCAGTAGTGGGCAACGCCTTATATTTTTGCAATTTTTTTTCTTCACCCGCCTGTGCCTTGCTTTCCATTCAGATAATTAATTAAGTTAGAGGAACGGTAACTAACACACGCACTTTCTAGATGATCTTTTTTTTTTTCCCTTACACCCACCCTCAACCTGTTTCTCCTTTCCAATAGTCAAATCGCACACCTTTTTTTTTTTTCAACGCCGGAATTCCCGCTGCAGAATAAATAAGCGTATGAAAAAAATATCTGCATGGAACCCATAATGATTGATTGTGCAGATTCAGTCCATCTTCTGAAGATATTCGGTGGAGCCGACTCGGCCGATGAAAGTCACTTAGGAGAAGCTGAGCCCCGCAGTCGACACGATGAAAAGAAACACCATGAACGGTTAGAATCTCCGGATACTGGCGAGGGGTTTTCCTAGTGTTAACGGGTTGATAAATGGTTCGACCGCACAGTCGGGTGCTTTCGTTATGGAAGAAATTGTACCTAACAGAGCCAACTGGCCCTTTAAAAAGTAATACCGGGCCGTTCCTTGCGACAGGAAGACGGGGCTTTATGTGTAACTATGCCTGAAAATCGCCATCGAGTGGGATCTCTAAGTACGGTATTAGGACTTTTGCGAGCGTCTCTACCTTGATTGATATGGATGTAATTGAGACGAACCCTTCTCATTATCCCCTATGGCGGTGTAATCTGTGCGCACGGAACAACTCTGGTTTCTGATATATGACAATGTTAAGGTGCTTATACTTGCCTTGGTACCCTTGCTTAGTTAGACTAACTTGGCCGGTGAGAGGTGATTAAATGAACTTGAGCCAACACCAGCAATATTCCCTCTTTTCTTCATCCGGTCGTACAATTATATCTGAGCCAACGGACAGCCGCATATGACAAAGGACTAAGGTGGATATGCCCGATCGAATACATTCCTATAAAAGCCTGAAGACAACGATCCGGTGCGTCTTATTTGATGGTTTCGATATTGGCGATCTTGTGTAACATCTAGTAGATCATGGAATGCAGCTTTTCGGCGAAGACGACTAGGGGCTTCGGTATCAAAACGTGGCAACAGGTATTGTGGCGGCTTATGGACAAAAACTGCGCACCAATGAAACAGCAGATACCAAGAAAGACCAGTAAAAAGAGCTGAAAGACCTGGTAAGTTGGGACGGATGACCCCGGTAGAAGTTCCAATAGGGAAGAGAGAAAAATTACAATGGTCCGTCCATCTTCTCCAGATCAATACATCGTCTTCCCTGTACGTCCATAAAATCTAAGTTGTCCACACGCCTCCACTAGCCTCCGCATCATCAATGTAACTACTATGTAATCGAGGTTACATAGTTCCAAGATTCTCATACCTTTCACCTTAGAATGTATAAATTCTCACATACTTACCTACATATAACGTGCATATCCATGGCATGGTCGTCTAACCACTGCCTCGCTACCGTTACCGCCATTGGTGATAGAGCTCGGAGAGTTTCTTAATCGGGTGGTTTGCAAAGCCGAATACGTATGGAAGGAAAGGTGCATGTTTGAATAAGAGCTCCAACTTCCCCCCCTTTCTAGCTTTTACAGGAAGTCTTGCCAATCCAATTTACATGGGATAACAATAGGTTAACATTGGCATTGGCATTAGCATATATTCCTGGTAGACCCCCCACCATCTACCTATGTACCAAACGCCTCTAGCTGGTTCAGCTGTGTCGTTCTTTTCTGGAGAAATCTTAAATTTCCCCTGTTATCATTGATCTGGCCATAAATCGAGAGCCTTAGGGTGCA
Source organism: Hypoxylon sp. EC38 (assembly GCA_002120335.1). NCBI lineage: Eukaryota > Fungi > Ascomycota > Sordariomycetes > Xylariales > Hypoxylaceae > Hypoxylon > Hypoxylon sp. EC38. The sequence goes on from KZ111262.1 coordinate 170,669, forward strand.
AACAAGAGAGAACAGATATTTCGAGGCTCAAGCGTTGTCCCTAGGTATATTAGGTCCAGTACACATCAACATGTCCGATCCACCCGCCAAGACGGCTTCGGCCAGCACCAGTGATGTTGCGGGTACCACTGCGGAGAGCTCAACATCTGCACAGCCGGCAACAGCGCCAGCTCAAACATCAATATCAACATCAACAGGAGCTCCCACGCCGGGAACCACTAATCCGAATATTCTTCCCGCATCACATTGGGCTCAAGTACCGGTACGTCAGAAACACATTTTGAAAAGGCAAATCCCTTCAAACCATTCCAGGGCAAAGTGATTAATTATTGAGTATCATTCTAGCACCCCGAGGAGACCGATGATGATGATTCCACTTATGGTGACGATAATGCTAGCTCAACCGCATCGCTAACTGCTAGCATCCTGGAGTATCGGACAGTGCACGGTCGCACATATCACAGCGAACGTGGCAACGCACAATCTTGGTGAGACATTTCCCCCAAGCCGTTAAGCATATTGTAACGTAGAGCTCGCTAGTGCTGACTTATATCAAAGGAACCCCAATGATGCTTTGCACGATGAGTCTATGGATATTCTGTAAGCTCGCAGTTTTCCAGCATGATCTTTTACCGGGATTGATGAGCTAAACGTTAACTGATAGCCACCATGTCTCAACTTTAATGCAAGACGGCAAGATTTACTTGGCTCCGATTGGCGATGATATCCAAGTAAGAAACCCCTTATCGCAGCGTCTCGGTGTACGCATTCTGACTGTATCGTAGAAAGTCCTGGACGTGGCTTGTGGTACTGGTGAGTCTCATAACACTGCTTCTCTCTTCGCCGATAAAGTATCGATTTATTAATGGTAGTCATGTAGGAATCTGGGCAATGTAAATCATCCTGCGCTTTTATCGGCGATGGTCCTTGTGTGCTAATCTGGCTTAGTGACTTCGCCGACCAATTTCCCGCAGCCGAGGTGATCGGTGTTGATATCTCGCCGCAGCAACCTCAATGGATCCCACCAAACTTGAAATTCGAGGTAGATGATGTGACGCAGCCGTGGACGTACGAACCAAATAGCTTTGACTACATCCACCTACGTTGGCTTACAGGGTCCGTCCCGGATTGGTATGCCCTTTACCGAGAGATTTTCAAGGCGCTGAAGCCCGGTGGATACTTCGAACACAAAGAATCTTCATGCCTGCTCATCAGTGACGACGGCACTGTCGCTGAGGGGTCTGCTATAGATCAGTGGGGCAAGGTGTTCACAGAGGCTGGAAAGAAGTTTGGCCGTACGTTCAGCGTCGTGGAAGAAGGCTTACAGAGAAAAGGTATGGAGGCGGCAGGTTTCGAGATCATCGAAGAGATAGATATGAAGGTACCTAATGTTTTAAAGCCCAGTTTACCTAGGTATGCGACATCATTCGACTAACTTGTCATCTACAGACACCCCTAGGACCATGGCCAGCCGACGAAACCCAAAAACTAATCGGCCAATACAACAGGCTCGCTATCGAGCAAGATGTTGAAGGTATAGTATTATCGTCCTCTATTCTGTCACGTGGTCTCATAATACTTACATTATATCCTAGGTTTTCTGATGTATATGTGGACCATGGTAATGGGATGGACGAAGGAAGAAATCCAAGTCTATGCTGCACATCTGCGGCGTGAGCTGCGGTCGCCCAACATCCATGCCTACTACCCCCAAAAGTTAGTAATCGGTCGGAAGCCGGAGACTGCCTCGTGAGGGCACAGTAGGCCTTGATTGCTACCTAAATCGCTTATGTACCCCGCACTTGTGCGTGCGAAAAGGGTCTCCTCTAACATTGCCCTCATTCGGCAACATGGGAGTTTGTTGATGGAAGTCATGGAAAGGAACCTGAGCCTGCGGAAAGTTTCCGCGAGTCCACGTAAACCACCAAACTGCATACATGTAGGTAGTTGCCTATATGAGAGCATGTACGAGAGCATATACAGAGATATTATATACCCATACCATATATCTTTTATCATATATTCGGAGCTTATATGCCGTTGAAGTATGGCGCAAATCGTCATATCGGAACCAGTTGCATATTTTCAACAAACTTGAAACACGAACCCGTTAGGTTCAGCAGGTATCCCATGATGTTCAAAGTAAATAAAAAGTTCTCGTTTTATGAACCAAGCGAGATCCCAACTAATGATTCAGGTGTTAGTCATAGCATTCATTCATTGACTTTACACGAGATTCTGCCACCACGACTGTTTTCGATTGTTTCAATAAGCAAATCGATGGTCTGACAAAGTAACAAGCATTTGAAAAAGACAGCAGCAATACATGTATGTATTGACTCGTGCTCTCACCTTTCGCGCAGTATTTACCTACCTAAGGTAACCATGTATCCTAGTCAATAGTCCTAAATGTAGCGAACGGACTCACTGAAAGGCTAGTAGATGTTTTTTTCGAGCAATCTTGCCCACCAGACGAAGATCAAAAAAAATTATTAAAAGATCAGTGTCGATAAGAGTTGGCATAATAACAATCACCACACCAGTGTCAACATCATCTCAAACGACATGAGTATAGGGTGGTCGCACAGCACTATAAGTACCTACATACCTCCATAAACAATATCCGCGCCTGCATGTTGCCGGGGGTTGCATCAGTACAAATACATTAAACCCCACGTAACAAGCCACCTGCAGATTAGGTACATGCACTTGCAACTATTTCCATAGTAAGAGTGCGCGCACTTGCCTCAACCACGAAGGTCGACCTTTTCCTCAAGCCCCCACCTTCAACTTTGCAAAATACATACCTCAAATACATCCTGAGAGGTAGGTACCTAGCTATTTGACATATCACCACATCCCCACCCATCTTTTCTCTTCAAACCAACTCATCACCAACGCCGAACCAGCCAGCCACCATGGAGCACCCACAGAATGCTGGTGTCGAGCAGACTGTCCAGCCTCCCCAGTTGGCAGTGATCCTCCAAAGCATCGACGAGCTGGTAAACGATATCATTCTACAACACACGAACAACGGCGAGGAGAACTCAGTGCGCTCTCGCCAATCAGCGCTCAAGGGTTTCAAAGAGATGATGATCACCGTCCAGAGAAAGACATCCAAGGCAACCCATGAGGTCGAGGCAAAGCTAGGTCCCAGTTCACAACTCGGACATGGTCTCGTTGCCGATGTACCTTTAGAAGATCTGATTGGAGTTAGCCCAGAGAGCGAGCTAAACCGAGTCCTACGTCGCATGCCCTTAGGTGACAAGTTGAGCTACAAGCTTCGCACTGTTCTCACTAGTCCCGCAAGTCCCCAATTGATCACCGATGAGGACACAGCCGCCTCGTTGTCTCTGAACCCCGAGGAGCCCGTCGTGGTTCTACAGCCCACTCTGCGGAACGTCTGGGTGGTTCAGCATGCCTACATGAAACTCGTGAATTACAAGGAAAATCTCATCAAGCAGTACCTCGCCGCCGTGGATCCTGGTGTCGGGCTGAGCCGTAAATTCGTTCGCGAATACTATGAGGATCTCAGCTTAGCCAATCTGCCCTCGAAGAACAAGCTTGGCAACCTGCTTGACATCAAACGCTCTTCATATAACGATGCAAATCATGACATGATGATTGTCCTTGTCTTCACGAACCGTGACTTTAGCTTTCACTACGTTGAAGCAGTTACCGGAAACTCTGTTGACATGGACACCAAAGACAGCAATAGCCCCTACTTGGTTCTACCTGCTTCTGAAGCGAGCATCAAGAAGCTGTATGATGTTTATAGGTCCCTCAGAAAGGCAACTTCGGAACAACGTCGAGCGACCAAGGACAAGTTATTCGCGGCCAACCTACCAACAGATGCCATGGATGAGCTCCAGAAGCAGTTCAACTTCGGTAGCAGCGGAGACCCTACCGAGACGAGTGGTAGCGGTAGCAAGAAGCGTCGCCGGATGTTGGAAGATAACGAGTAAGCTTCATCAAGACAACTCAAGCTGTACCAGCGTCGTCGATCTTCCCGACTTAGCTCCGTGCCTTTCATCGCCTAGCCTAAGTGAGAAAATACGCGACTACGACCAACATACTATGAAGATCCACCAGCTATCCCATGCGACGATGGACCGTGTTCCTGGAGACTACTTGCAAAAGGGAGAAATCACTACCTTTGAGGACGCACTCTAAGATTTACCTGCACCTTGCGAACCGCGAGGATAATACGTATCCCGTCGCAAGTGATTCTGACTATCTTGGATGCCGCGCCCTCGAGAATGTCACCGCTCCTGACGCATTTAGGTTTATGAAGATGAAAAATGAAAACTAAAAGGAGATAATGGGTGAGAATACTAGTCGCAACGTGCCTATCATTTCTACGATTGCAGAACAAAACCACGCTGCCGTTATTGAGGCCTAGAAAGACCTTGACCGCCAACATCAAACTGAAGTATTCACCGGAAATGAAAGAAAACAAATGACTGAGATGATAATGGAGTGTACGGATGCTCTTGCACTCACTCGACACCAAAAAATACCGGGACTGGTCCCGAGTCATACGTCTTTGAATGACTGTGTGGACAGAATTGAAGGGGTCACCCAACAGCACCTCGGAGTAGGACGAAGACGCAGGCAACGCAATCCGCTATGAATATAGCAAGCTACCAAAGCTTCTAATGGTTATCTACTACCAAGTCTATGATTCTAGGCCTTGGAGTTGTAACCAGTGTCCATCGCAAACAAGCTGCATGTATGTTACTTACCTACCTAGGTATCATCAATGACAATCACTGTGATCACCACCCCTCTGAGTATTAAATAGAATACTGGACCTTGAAGCCCTCAATGCCCTCATGAAATATATGTACTAGCCCTTCGTGACTAATCTGACGGCGCACAAAAGCGAGTGAAGTATATGAGGCTAGGAGGCTGCAGTGAATTTGGTATAAGCTTATCAAATCACAAGTACATATATTCCACCTACATGTAACCTTGAATGGGATCGGAAGATTCCAGTGTTACCTACGTACCTTGCAGCCTAATTTTGTAGGTATTATGTAGGTAACTGTATATATTGCGTTAGGTACAACAGTTACTAGCTGATAGTGTAACGACAGACATGGGGCTCGATTGCGTCAATGGGTTCTTGGTGGACCGGAAATCCAAATCTAGGTAGCTTGATTTCCTTGATAGGAAGGAGACTGAGCTATCCGTAGCACTAATAGGATCCAAACTACCCGAGACACGTGTATATTCGCTGATACGTTCGATTGAACCCGATATCAACAAAGCTGGCGAATTTGGCGTAATAGTGTAGACCCCTCACGCCGCTCCCCTCTTATCTACCGTAATATCAAAAGTGGAGGAAAGACGGGCACTAACGAAGCAATCCCGGACGTATTTATCTACCTACTTAGATACTCGAGATGACGGAAGCACAGAAGGCCGTGTTTGATGTAGAAAGATGAAGATAAGAACCGGGAGGCACAGAATGATGACTGGAGTGCAGGATGGTAGAGCATCATATCATGGAACAGGGGGATGTGCGGGGTATTTGGCAATATCTTCCCTATAAGATATGTTTTTGAGACTTCAGCTCGCGAACTATAGCCTCACTTTCAATTCCATGACTCTCTTTTCTCTCAGTCAAGGGGTCAGGTCAGAGCTAATGCAACGCGGGCGACTGGGTTCTAATCCCTGATGGCGTGCCGACGCCGAACCCTGGGCATTGTGTGATTACAAGACCCCCCCCCCCCCCCCCAGAGGCTGTCGTCTGAGTATTATCTTCATTATTCGAACCAGTCCGCCCAGCAAGCCATCTTTATCGCACCAAGTCTTCGCCTGACTAGCGCCATGCCGTTCTTTAGACATATCGCTGCTGCTGCCCTACAGCTGAGTTTCTTGGTGCGTTCCGGGCTTGCTGCACCAACGCAACATGAACCTAGACTAGGTGCTGTCGCATCAGAGAACGCTGTTTGCTCCAAGATCGGTACCAGTCTGCTCCAAGCTGGTGGAAATGCTGCCGACGCTCTTGTCGGCACCGTGTTCTGTGTGGGGGTGACCGGCATGTACCACAGCGGTATTGGAGGTGGTGGCTTCATGCTCGTGCGTAGCAGCGATGGGAAATACGAATTCATCGACTTCCGAGAGACGGCCCCCGCTGCCGCGTTCCAAGACATGTACAACAATAACACGAACCTCAGCTTATATGGCGGTTTGGCAAGGTGATTCAATTAACAGGGACGCGTAACTAAAAACGAACTGGAAAACTAACAGTATGTAGCGGCGTTCCAGGGGAGCTTCGAGGGTTGGAATACTTGCATAGAAACTATGGGAAGCTGTCGTGGGCCTGTGTAATGGCTCCGGCTATCAAGCTTGCTCGGGAGGGATTCGAAGTGACAGAAGACCTCGTCAACTACATGAATTCTGTGACGAACAGCAGTTTCCTCATCGATGATCCGGCATGGGCGATCGATTTCGCTCCAAAAGGTTATCTGGTCAGGAGAGGCGAGACTCTAACGCGTAAACGGTATGCCGATACGTTAGAGGTCATTGCTAGGGAGGGTCCGGATGCATTTTATACTGGCGCTATTGCTAAAGCGACAATTGCGGCGCTGCAAAAGGCTAATGGCACGATGACTTTGGATGATCTGAGGAATTACACCGTCGCGATCCGACGGCCTGCAGAAATCAAATACAGAGGTTACAAGCTCACAAGCGTCAGTGCGCCAGCAAGCGGTGCAGTAGCACTAAGCACGCTAAAGATTGTCGACGGCTACAACGGTTTCGGTGATCCTGCTTCAATCAACTTGACAACTCATAGGCTGGATGAAGCGATGAAGTTTGCATATGGACAACGATCTAAACTCGGTGATCCATTCTTCGTTGAAGGCCTCGACGAATACCAGGACTCGATGCTGACTGATGAGACCGCTGCTGAAATTCGTTCAAAGATCTCTGATTTCAGTACACAAAATGTGTCTTATTACGATCCTGATGGTCTTGAGAGTCTTGAAACGCCTGGTACAAGCCACGTCGTTGCTGCCGATAACACTGGGTTGGCTGTCAGTATCACAACGACCATCAACTTGCTTTTTGGATCCCGGGTCATTGTCCCGGAGACTGGGGTTATTATGAATAACGAGATGAACGACTTCTCTGTCCCGGGCTCCTCGAACGCGTTCGGCTACATACCAAGCCCGGAGAACTTTATCCGACCGGGCAAGCGACCATTATCTTCAATATCGGGGACCATAGTCGAGACACCTGAGGGGAAGTTGTATTTCGTAATAGGGTCTGCCGGTGGTAGCCGCATCATTACGGCAACCATCCAGAACATCCACCACGTTATCGATCAGAACTTTACAACGGCCGAGGCCCTAGCAGCCCCTAGACTACACGATCAACTTGTCCCCGCCCAGGTCTCTTTCGAGTATGCGTACGACAACAGCACGGTCGCATATATGAAATCTCTGGGGTACAATGTCACGTGGGTAGCGCCGGGACAGAGCACCGCTCAAGGCCTACGGTTATTACCGAACGGGACGTTCGAAGCGGCTGGGGAACCCAGACAAATCAACTCGGGCGGCTTTGCAGTATGAGTAGAAAATGGTGTTGTCACCGAGCATCACCGAGCGCTTGGTTATTGCGTTGGCACAATTCCAGATATCATATTTCTGGACCAACCCTTTTTTATTTATGACTTAATTAATCTAATCTAGGTAATTTCGTTTATTGGACGCGAATATCCCTGTGTCCAGTCCATTTGCCTCCGCAGGGCCCGAAATAATGAACCCTGAAACCGTACACGATTTTGTTTGCGTATGGCCATAGATGAATTGTGTTGATATCTTCTTGATTTTACCACCGCAAAATAGATTTAATTACTTTTTTTTGAGGATATCCTATGCCAATCCGTAGAGCGCAGCAAACGGATCGTCAGTCTGGTTCAACGCGACCCACTCCATAAGAACCCGAATCTTCTCGCTCTCGTTCCTCCCATACAGATGCTCGAGCCATCCTAGTGTCATATCCGTGCCAGCGCTTACCCCCGAGCTCGTCCACACGTTACCATCAACCACCCACCGAGCCTTCGCAATCCAGTTCACTTTATCGGCATGCTCGACAGACTTGACCCAATTGAAGGCCGCCTTGTTGGTAGTCGCGTTGCGGCCCGCGATTTTGCCCGTACGCGCTAGTAACGAAGCCCCCGTGCATACCGTCATCATGTAGCTAAGTTCCGGGTCGTCGAAACGGCTACGAAGCCAGTCCACCACCGGTTGCGTGTTGCTGATGTTGCGAGTCCCGGCGCCTCCCGGCACTATGATGGCATCGAAGGCGGGCGCTGTTTCGAAGGTATGCGTAGGTACAACGAACTCCGTGAAGTGGGGCGACGAGGACGAGTCCAATATACCGCCATCTACGACGGCGCGGCCTGCGCTGACTGGCTCCATGTTGTTTGACACCAGCGAGAGAGTCATGTTATGCGTTATGGAGGCTAAGTTTAGCGCGTCTAGCGGCCCGAAGACATCTAAGGCTTGGAATGCTGGGTAGAGGACGTAGCCTATGCGGAGGGGTGCTGGTAAGTGAGTTAGCTAAGATGAAATGCATTCCTGGTATACATTACGGTCTTGGCACTAGAGGCGACATACCAGTTAGGTTAACCATGTTGGCCGACTAGATCAAGGCGAATCTCACTCTCGAATTTGATTCTGTCGCTGGGATGAGTTAGAAACAAAATCATTACACATTGTGAGTTTATATATGCAGCACAAGTGCAACTCCATCGTGGTATCCAAAGACACGTGGGTTGCGAGACATCACGCAACTCATGCGAAATAGTGCGGAGAGCATGTTTGCGTGGATATAAGACGCAAGGGTTGTATAGAATTCTGCGTGAGTTATCACCTTTTCCAAGGTGTAAGCCGACATACATATGTTGGGCTTGGTGTTTTCTAGGCCTGAGCCACCCCCTTGTAAGGCGGGTCTGATGCTATTCTACGGCGTATGACTGTTCGCACCGGTTTGCCGCTTATTGAGTCGTGCGTCGGGCAAAGCATTATGCGCCTTGTCTCTATATATTTGACAGTGAATGTATTGGAAACCAAACGTTTGATAGGTAGGTGACGTTAAGATGTGCTGCTGCTGCTTCTACTCTCACATCATCTCTAACCCTATTGGCCTCCAATGTAGTCCGGCGCTCTTTGAGCGGTTTGTGGTAAGACATTTATTATCTAATGGCTGAAATAACATCTTCGGATGCTTTCAAAAAGATTCAAGCCCCGTTTATTTATTTTATTCTTCCTTTGTGACTTGACAGGTACCTATATACCGCGTCCAGAGTTGGGATAACTCTGCGTGGAGCCAGCTTTTGCATACCTATATGTTTGCACTAAAATATTTAACCATCTTATTTCATAATACCATGATTTCGGCATTTTACAATCTCTTACTTGAATTTGCAAACCTCAGTCTATGGAAATTTACCCTGATATCTCATTGGTTCAGGGTATTTCATCCTGTAGGATCAAATTGCCACTTCAACGTCTATGATATAAATGCAATAAGCACATGAAAAGCCATTCGCGTCTTCCTAACTACCACCCAGTTATTGATTAAACTAAGAGCAAGTGAATAGAATAGTTAACTGAAATATTGGTTATCGACATTAAGTTTGAAAACATCATGTTGGCTGTTTTCTTCTCAGCTAATTTCTGTAAAAGACATGCCTAATTTCTACCTGAGATAATTGGTCATAGCGTTGTGAATGCAATCCTTCCTTGAGCATCCATCTACCCAACGTATCCACAGGTTGACTCTTTTCGGCAACGGTATGCTTGATGCATCTGAACTTTTGCCTCAACTAGTCTCAAATTGTTTCTTAGACCATCAAGTTCTCCTAGTATATTCACATCAACTAGAAGTTCTAAAGTTGTGCTCCCCTGTTGAGTGCCACGCTGCTAATATACTGTATAATCCCCAATTGTTAAATGCCAATCAAGATCATCGTTACTATTATCGACAGCAAATGACCTCTTAGGAAAAGATCCTTCGTCCCACGTAGTTCGACTACCTAACCTATGCTATAAATAAAGGATTCTCCCAAGTTGAATAGCGCCACAGTGGTGCAAAGAATGATGGTATTTGCCCACGATACAGTATCGATTGCCAATAACCAACGTCTACTTTGCGCGGAAGTCATATAAATATAAATACGACGAATACCTTCCATAGAGATCTTTATAAAACTCGAAGTCCTTAATTTTATAAATCTATCTGAATGTCCAATGTCTTAAACACTGCCTCGTAATTCGATCCTATGTCAAGCTCGATAACGCGTCGCCTAGAAACCAATCTAGACAGTTACTATACTAGGTACGTGTTCATACCACCAAGAGATATCCATGTTAAGTTTTACTGTGTTACCCTGCCTCAGTCTGCTCGAGGAACTTTTAGTATGAAACTAACATGAACTTAAGAACTGACATCCGTCGTTTTTAGATTACAAGCTGTCTCGAGCTACATCGCTAATTCACATCGAGTTTCTCAGCCTAGAAACCGACTAAGACGATAAATCAGTTTTTAACGCTACCTTACCTAACTAAAATATGCTATCTAAAATCTGGCTGTTAGGGGCCATATGGCTATGGGCCCTCGTGACAATTACCGGTGCAGCGAATTTCAAATGTGAAACTACAGATGGGAGCCCAAAAGCATCGGATTGTCAGCAAGCCATCGATGATATAACTCATCCAGAACGGGTTAAAGGAAAAATACCCAAATGCTTTCCAACAAACTCTAAGGGTAGTGGATGCAAGGAGGTGTTCTGGCATGGGACTTGTGCCATCACTCTCTGCAGAAAGGATGGCGCGCTGGACCTCACAGTGGCGAAGGAGGCCGTACAAATGGGAGCACACCTTCTCTACGACACGTGTAAGAAAGGAGACAAAGTTGGTGGATATATATCCTTCGATAGCATGGGATGGTTGAATAACGGGTCCTCTTGTTCTCCGAAGGAAGGCGATAAAGTTGATCGGTCAGTCAATATTGAATTCGTTAAGAGGTAGTGAGAAGGGTTATTGCTATGAATAGGTATTTATCTATATACTTGAGGTACCTAGATGCCTTATGTTCTTGTTTCTCAAAGTTTTACGATGTAATCTACTACTCTGTCCAATCTAACATCACCCAAGGCGTGCAATCTACCTAGGTAATACTCTTACTCAAGGCTTGGCATGCTTTCTGCAGCACCCTAATTTCAATTTTCAAATATATATTAATAGTTCCCCACGCTTTATGCTTTGTATGCCATTACGACCCAAACTATCTAGCTACCTAGGTACTCTTGCTCAAGAATCCTGGTCAGGGGCTGGCCTTTAGTAGTAGTTAGCTACCGAGGTATATTGTGCTTAGGTAATCTGTATCACATATAGCTTCCCTTGTTGAAGCTACAGTTGGAGACGAAACTTAGCTTATGACATATTCTCAACATTTAGAGGAAGAAACATGAATTTGACTTTCATATATCACTAACTACAACTATGACTAGCGTATCCATAAGGAGCTTGTTATTCTTGAAGACGAGAGATCAATGTCTGAGCGGCCGGCAGTTGTTCTCATCGTTGACCGCGAGGGATAGCCCCTCACTGCACTCAATCCCCCTCACACAAGAGGCGCAATGCATCTCCCAGAACAGCAAGCTTCTACAATCACAATGTCGTAAAATATCAACACCGTATTTGACAAGAAGGGCATTTAGTACGGAAAGGAGAACGTGTAAGTCAGCACTTGAAGACCTCGTGTGACCTGGATCGCGCTCATCTTGCCCTTAGTGGTGGATGGAATTCCCCCAAGACCTTCAAGGTCTCTCGCTGGGAAAGTTGCCATTGTGACCGGAGCAGGGTGTGAAGGTGACGGCCTTGGAAATGGCCGAGCAATCTCGATCCTGTTGGCTGAGGACGGGGCGTCTGTTGTCTGCGCCGATCTTAATCCCACATGGGCAGAGAAAACTAGCGCCATGATACACTCAGAAGGCAAAGGGAAGAGCGTAAGTTGTAAGGGAGATGTTACGAGGCCCGGCGATTGCCAAAGCATCGTGGACATGGCCATGTCCAAGTTTGGACGGATTGACATACTTGTTAACAACGTGGGCATCATGGGAGCCAAAGGTACCGCAACGGAATTTGATTTGGATCAATGGCGTCGCGGGCTCGACATAAACGTCACAAGCATGGCGAATATGGTCAAGGTAGTTGTGCCTGAGATGCGCAAAAACAGTGAGTCATTAGGTCATATCCGAGGAAGCATAGTCAATATGGGTTCGGTTGCAGGACTGGTAGGAGGTACTCCGCATTTATTGTATCCCACGAGCAAAGGCGCTGTCCTAAACATGACACGGGCGATGGCAGCGCATCATGCTCCCGATGGGATTCGAGTGAATTGTGTTTGTCCAGGTAAGTGAGTGGTGGTTGCTAAAGTACTCGCCTCGTACCCAGCTCCAGCCCCATAGGCTTATCTCTATATTCTAGGCATGCTTTACACGCCCATGATGTATGCAAAGGGCATGACTCCGGAAACCCGAGAAGCGCGAAAAAAACGAAGCCTCCTACGTACAGAGGGAAACGCGTGGGACTGTGCAGGAGCCGTTAGGTTCCTGGCCAGTGAACAGGCTCGTTGGATCACTGGAAGTGTACTCACTGTTGACGCCGGCGCTACTGCGGTGTCAGCTATTGAACTTGTGTGACGGGAGTTATTACGAATGACTACCCCAAGAAATGCTGTAGTAGTTTAGACTGGCTTGTCATATACAGCGTTCTAGCGGTGCAGTTTTGATCTCCGACCCTTGCGATCCTTCCTTGATAATTGAGCTACGATTTTAACATTTCACATTTCCCGTAACTACCGTTACAGAAGCCGGTAACGGACTGGGTAAACGTGCCATTAATGTTATTACCTCGTTACAATAAGAAGTGCCCCGCTTATGTGGTTCTTCTAAGGACGAGATCGGCGTAACGGGGTTGTTCGTGACCTGCTACAACCAAACATCGTGAAATACAACTTCCCCTCAACTCTTTTGCTTTCGAAAGTCCTGGAAAGTAATTATAACGCTCTAGCCTTAAATCTAGATGAATGACCTGGGACTTTTAGCTTAAGCATAATCAATATGTCACTCCATTCCTTACTCCATCATGAGCTAACTCCGGGGGCAAGCTCACCTGCATTGCCATCCACGACCACCCCTCTGAATATAGCCTCTGGGACGTCACAGAAGAAGCCTGACCGTCCACTTAATAATGATGAGCCTCAATTGCCTGATGCAGGACCCCAATCTCCTGAGGAAATTCAACGGGTATTTGATGTGGCCCCGTTGAACGTGACTAACAAACGTCGCCGGCTTGCAATAACAACATTGATCGTCGCTTGCAACCTCATGCAAATGATCTGCAACCTAATAGGCATAGCTGGCGGACTGGTAATAAGCGAGAAACTTGGTGTCTCGGGTGTTCATGCTAACTGGGTTGGCGCATCATACCCGTACGTGATTCTCTACCTAATCTCGTAAATATTGTGAAACCGGCTAGAGTTGCTAACAAGAACAAGCCTTACGCAAGGGACTTTCGTTCTCGTCAGTGGTCGCTTCGGTGCCGTATACGGTCATAAAAACATGCTCCTCCTTGGCAGCCTGTTCCTGATTATCTTTACTTTCGTATGTGGGTTCTGCAATAACTTCATAGCCTTCAACGTCATGCGCGCCATGTCCGGCATTGGAGGCGCTTTCATTATGCCGAATGCCGTAGCTATGATCGGGATAACCAATCCACCCGGCTTTGCAAGGAATCTAAGTTTGGCCTTCTTTGGGGCTTCCGCGCCAATCGGCGGTTATCTCGGTGCTCTCATTACTGGTGGTTTCATACAAAGTGCACCCTTGGTCTGGATGTTCGTGTTTATGTGAGTACATGCATCTCGCGAGAGTTGGCTGGCCCCTGACACTTGTAAATAGTGCAGTCATCAGCTTGGTGGTTACAGTAGCTTTATGGGCACTTCTTCCACGGGAAGTGCCTGTAGATAGAAATGGCAAAATCGATTGGATTGGGTCATTTCTTGCTCTAGGAGGTTTGATCGTTTTCAACGTTGTATGGAAGTAAGTATCCTACCTCAACAAATATCACCCTGCTATTAACATGACTTCTCATTAGTCAAGCGCCAGCTGTGGGATGGTCAAGTCCTATGATCATAGCCACACTCGTCGTGTCCGTCGCGCTCTTCATCGGATACTACGTCTGGGAACATTACTTCGCCACCGATCCAATCATGCCCTTGAGCATCTTCAAAGCCCCTTCGTTTACGCCCCTGATTTTCGTAGTTTTAATGAATTTTAGTATGCGACATCAAATTTCATTACCCCCTTTTCGGCCTATCCCAAGAGCAAGACTCTTCGCATCCAGCCAGTGGAGGAGTTATCGCTTTTGAGATGCGTCATAAGTCTTATTTTTCATATTTTAGGTACTTAAAGGTATATCTACTGACTATCATCATTGCAGTGGCCGCGGGAAGTCTGTTTTGGTATACAGTTCTCTGGCTGCAGGAGATCCGTCATTGGACACCGATGCAATTCGCTGTGGGCTGGACGCCCTTTGGCCTTGGCGGCGCCGCTGCTACATTCCTAGCCGCCTACCTTATCCCTCGGATATCGGCACAATGGATACTGGCAATGGGTGCTTCCTGCATGCTGGTAGCTAGCATTCTCATTGCTACTATGCCAGAACAACAGCCTTATTGGTATCAGGTTTTCCCGAGTACTATAATGGCCTCGCTGTCCCCCGACTTCACATACACGGCAGCTCAGATCATTGCCAGTAATTCTGTTAATCGGAAGCAACAAGGTATCGCAGGATCACTGATAGGATCTTTACTTCTGTATGGCACTAGTCTCGGTCTTGGGTTTGCATCAACTGTAGAATCAGAGGTAGGGAAGGGTCGCGATATTGTAACAGGCTACAGGGGGGCTTTATATTTCACGGTGGGCCTTTGCGTTGCTGCTCTTATACTTGATGTCGGCTTCGTTCGACTAGTACAAGACAACCGCGAGGGTTGGGAGGACCCGGCCGACGTAGACCCAGCTGACGAAGTCATAGCGCCAGTGGTAACAGGAACCGAGCTGCGAGAATTGCAACCGCAACCGGAACAGCGTTGACATGGGTGCCAAACCACCCCCTAACCATGAGTAGATTCGGGCAAACGATCGTCTTCAGGGTCAAACGGGACAACCTTTCCTCCGGTCTTCCAAATCGAAAATGTATTCGTGTATGGCCCGGAAGCTAATAGTATGAAATCTATCCTATCATTAATGCGTTATGAGGAGAAGATGTAAAGTCTAGGAGGTATACACTAAGTAAGGTAATTACATCAAACTTTAGACTCAAACAACTACAAACTTATTATGATCTTTTCAGCACTTACCCGCCCTCCAAATATTGAAACGTCCTATTCATGGAGTATATCAAAGTTATAATGAGTTGAGATAAGCAGCATATACAAAATTCTTAAAACCGATGGTATTTCTCGACGCCAGTCATTCTCGCAAAAGGTCAAGGAGGCACTGTGGGTAGTTATTCTTTCGACACACTAGATCAAATCCTCATAGTATATAGCGTTCTTTAAACTTAGATCCCCGATGTTCCTTTTCTTTTCATAGGCACTGCTTTCACGTATATCACGTGGAAGCCGCGCATGTTGGTAGATATAGGCAAGTA
This sequence comes from Hypoxylon sp. EC38, assembly GCA_002120335.1. Lineage (NCBI taxonomy): Eukaryota > Fungi > Ascomycota > Sordariomycetes > Xylariales > Hypoxylaceae > Hypoxylon > Hypoxylon sp. EC38. The sequence goes on from KZ111262.1 coordinate 186,403, forward strand.
ATATATATAGGCGAGAATGATAAGGTACATTATGTCTTGTTTCCTCAGTATATGAAGGTTCTAAACAAGTCCTGGATGAGAAGAGTTCTCCTGGTAGGTCTATTATCTCCTCGAAAGCCATGATATTCAGCAATCAGAAGCTCGTCCCAGATAATAATATCAACACTGTGAATCACCCACTCGCAATTAGTGATAGCCGTAAGGGCAACGGGTATCACCCCGTTTTTCCACCTTGCCAGGTGATTGGGGGAAGTGTTGAGCATTGATGATCTGAGTTGATAGATCTCCAAGATCGTCTGTCGTAAAAGGATCATTCGGTCTCTTGAAACCCAACTCGTAAGGTAGACGCTCGTTTTCTATTTTCGGTCTCCATTAGCTATCGGGTATACGAATAGACTGTTAGGTCACCGCTTACCGAATAAGTACTCTACCCATGACTTAGGCACAGTCGCAGACTTCTTGTCTCCTAGTATGCCGATATAAGCCGCCGATTCGCCTATGCTGAAGGCTGAACCCAAGTCGGAGAGCGAATACTCAGGGTTCGTGAGGTTCGAAGTCAGGAGACGGACAATACGGGCGTTGGCTGCCATCTGTACATCAATTATATCTCCGGTCCAGAAGGACTTTGTCTGATTGAAGACAGCCTCGTTGAAGACATCTGCAGGCCCGAAGTATGAGTCTTGACGGCTAGAAACCCCGTTAGTAACAACTACCGAACCGATTCATGGCCTGCAATGTGATGGCCTAAATAATACACGGAAGGTCGCAGACGAACCTCAAGCTAGCATCGTGCTCTAAAATATTATGGCGGCTCAGATGGTCCAGGTCAAAAAAGGTTGCATTTGGCTGCGGGTTCGTGGTCGCAGCGAAGCCAAATAGGAGGGTAGAGAGGTTTGCATCTATATTGAGAGCCGAGCCTAGAGCATCTATCGTCTTGTTTACAGTGATTCCTTTGCCGTCATGCGGCAGAAAACCATGATTTGCTAAGGTGTTGAGCATAGGGCACGGAGCGCGGACTGCTGAAGTATTAGCTATGATGTAATCGAGCTTGTTCTTTTGGGTGCTACCATCATACCATCGTTTGGCCCGGGAGCTTGCCATCCAGAAGAAGGTGAAGGGGCTGAATAGACGAGCGTTGAGCCAAAACCTAAGGCAAGGGAAAATGATAGAGACTTCATTTTGATCTAATAGTCGAGAGTGTGATTGTGTACCAACTGGTATAGAAGCACAATAATTCTAGCCATGTGCGTACTACGACCTTATATATTCTCGACAGTGAGTATAAACTCACCCTAGCTACCTAAATAAATGGCTCGATATTGGACCGGCGGACAGCAAGCCACGAACGGGATAAAGCTTCGGTCAGCTTCAAGTGGTATGCCGCGTCATCGTCATATCACAGGTGCCGAAGTATTCCGCATAGGATACGACGTATAAATGCACACATAGGTCTATAGCAAGGCTCATGTGCATGACCCAGTCATCAGGGGAGCTCCAGGAGGCGAAGCCTAGCGAGATACGATTCGAAGAGCTAAGTCTTGAGTTCTCCACAAAGTCCGAATCTGCGCTTGATGAGCGGGAATAGGGTTTGTGGGGATTGATCGCCCGACCAGTGCCGTGTATGTGGCGGAGCAGTCATAGCGAGATTGACAAGTTGCCGGGCGTGTAAAATACCACACAAATACCGATATGGCGTTATTCCGATTGGACCAAGGGATCCTTCGAATTGTTCCCTGGAGACTTCGACGAATGAACGGCCAAGTATTATAAATACGAAGTGAAGAGATCAGGCATAATACATTAGACCGTTACATTTAAAAGTTCTTTCAGCATTCAAGGGGTTCTCGGAGAGTAACTAGACATCCGAAACCTCCGTCGTCATCTCTAGGCAGCCATTATTGCGGCTGAATACCCCGGTCGGTTAGTTGTTAACCGTCTCGGCCCCGATTAAGCTCACCGTCCTAACTAAACGACCGCCGTGGATTGCTCTTGTAATATAGCCCAGGTACATACCTAAGGTAATTTATTGTAGATAACATTGGGGTCATGGCAATAAAAACATAATAATATGTGACGGGCTCCTCAAAAGACAGCAAGAACCTTTAATGCTAGTGTTTGTTTTGATGCCACGAGCCCTGAGTTTCTGGACGTGGCTGAGTCATAGAATCCTCTCATCGAACTGTGCCGCATGAACCTTAAAAATCATGAGGTTACTCGCAATCATTCTCAGATTAGGAAATAGTAAGAATCCAGGAAACTGGTAGTAATATCAAGTCAGCGTGAAGATTTGAATTCGAGACATTCCAGTTATACTCCTTGATTCAAGCGTGAGATTTGGGCTGTGACAAGACATACGTAAGTTCGTAATAAAGACTACTTGCCTCAGCCCCCCAAATATAATTATTAGCTCACTTTCAGTTCTATTCCAAATTCCAGGGAAGTCCTATTGGCCCGAAATACGGGACTTCGCGAGCTTAAAGGGTCTCTTAAATCAACCTTGAACTAATGAGTATCTAATACAAGATGATTGGGCGAGGTATTTAGCATTCCGATTCTCCAGCGGCGTTTATATACCGGTTACTAGGCAGCGCTCTACTTACGTGTAACACACAACCCGAGCTTGTCTTCCATGATGCAATATTTTGACCTACTTGAATCGAACGTTGTAGAAATTTATTCTCGTATTAGGTATTATAAGGAGAGGTAGCTATGGAAAAGAGTCTCTAGAATTTCCGCAACAGGGAACTCAAATTTTCGAACGCTTCAAGAGTGCGGCAAGAGTTAAGCCGTGGCAGTGTCCCAAAATGAGAAGAAGGTACTCACCTATACTTCCATTTAGGGTAATAATTATGAGAGGTTTTCCGTAGGGGGCTAGGTGCTGTGTCACCGGGCCATATAAACGGCACTGGCCGTTTTTTTGGTGTAACCAGGAGCGCTGTTTGATTACTATTAGCCGGATGTCCCAGTATCCATGGATAGGGTTGGTAACCATAACCCGCGATGAGTCTAGGGGTAGTATAGCACATCTAAGGAGACTGATCTATTGACCCTGCGCTAGACATGAATTTTTTCCACGTAAGATTGGCGCCAAGGCTGTTTATTAGGTGAGTTTCTCCTATTATGCGCCGTACAAGGAGAGATTTGCCACATAGTCTCAACATACTCGGAGATTCTCCTAAATCATTTGGTGTTAATTTTCGAAGGCATCACACCACCGCCGAATCTTCTTGTGTTAGCTCCTGATTGTTCTGTAAGTAGGTACTTATCTTAAAACAGGACATGATGCTTCGTATAAGCGTCCCTCTCGAGCTAGCTTCTCACTCTTTGCAAATACGATCATTCCCACACGGTCCTCAGTTAATTCTTCATGTCTCCCTCGCCATGACCTTACGTATGGACATGACTTGACCCTTAGAAGTAATACAGAACTTCATTGCTGAATATCCGTCCTCATTCTCTACGATATCTGTCTATAGATCTGTTACCTCCAACACCTTTTACCAGCAGCTCCTAAAAACCCCATAGAGAGAGAATCTAGCGGGGAGGGTTCATTCTTCGTTCGACATAGCTCAACATCTAATAATTAATGTTTCAACTAGATTCTCACATTTTTAGAGACTAAGTGAGGCCCCTAACCATAACATGTATATTAACTTGGTCTACGGTATTTCATCTCTACTAAGCCCATGTCTTACGATCACAAGCCATGCTTATAATCATGGTATCTCACATGTGTACCCAACTTATTAATGGGTTTGTGGAAAGTAGGCTTGATAATACACTGCTAAAGGCAGTATAATGGTTAATTTTCCTAGGCCAGTATGTCCCATCTACCTAATGGAAGCGGTAGCAGATGAAGTGGAAGGAAGATAGATTACCCCTAACACCTCTGAATCAACCAGAATCTACAAAGCTATTTAGATATGCAAATGCACCAATCACTTGTTAGGCCATATTATGCGGCTGGTATTGCCTTTATTTCGGTACTCCACCCCGTCGTTTCCCATTGAACAACTTTCGCATCTTATTGCTGCCTATGGGATTATAAGCGAGAACGTGTCGCATTGAGAGGCCGCGAAATATCTTGATTAACCCATTTTCAGTCCCAGAACGCATAAGTGCTTTCTCGGAGCAAAAGTCTCCGCTAAGCATGAGCCACATAGTCTCACAATCAATACCCTGGCCTAAAGTTAAGGAATACTAGGTAAAACGTGGAGATTCGACCTTTCTGATGACCAGGTCTTTCGTTTATTCCATCGCTTAATGTGGTGTCGTATCATTCAGATGACTCAAACGTCTTGATATCTTCAGTTTCAAAGACGCATCTACTCTAACATACCATAACTTCATTACCGGTTACTAGGTTACGTGATCATCGTCATCGCATCCGAAGCCCTATCATGACTACTCTGAGTTCTTAACAGAACCCAAGACACCGAGAACTCATGTTGATGAAGCAGAGCAGGCCCACAACAGGTCGGCGGACCTCCTTGTCTATGAACAGAAGCATCGGAAGTGGTGTTAGGAAACGAGCCAGCCACATGGCTAGAAGTTACAGTCGCACTATCCTTCGATGGCCTATTGGGAGCTAACAAAATCATAGTCGACCTTTTCTCCTCCGCCAACTCAACAGGATCCCCCCCACCGTGATCATATCCTGGAATGAAGTGAGATAAAGTTTATAGCGCACTTCTTGAAAAAAAAAAAAAACGGCTCCTGACATTCCCCTGTATTTCACTCAAGACATACACGCATTCGAAACTAAACTCGGACGCGCACCTGATAGCCCCAAGACATTCAGTACCTCGACCGTAGTCACCTACACCAGACATGGCCGCGGCGAAGAGAATGCTCAAAGAATACCTATGCAGACGGTGATACCCTTCTAGACATTTTATTGGAGAGTTTATTCGGCAGATCGGTTGTAGGAAGCAACCTTCTACGACAGATATTCTGATGACTACCCCTATTCGCGGGAACTATATTCTAAAATGTGGGAGAAATTTCACAGGGACAATACTAAAAGCGAAAATGAAGTCGGGCTCACTGAAGTTGGAAAAGCGACCGATCAGCTAGCTATGAGTGACACTGATGAACCTGATGCTGTGGGTGAGTTTATAGATGGTGAGCCGACTACCTATTAAGAGGTATTATAACTAATAAAAAAGTGTTTATGTTAATGAATCAACTGAGCGCCATAATAATGGGGGTGGCCTTCCTGGTGGCGGGCGATGTGTTGGTAGTATAGACAGAAGATAGAGAGGGGGGCGAACGTTTGCCTCAGGAAGATGAGATTTCAAACAATCTCTCGGCAAAAAAGTACCACCAACAAGACGCGCGAAGTGGCGGTGACTCGAGACTTGAATGAATGCATTTCCTAGGCAAGGTAGCCATGGTTGAGGAATGTAAAGAAGGCATGACGTACCGGGTTCTCGTCCTGAGATGTCATGTCACTTTATCTCGTTGGCTCCTCATTGGCTTAGACGATCGCTCTTGGCGCGGTGTGTGTGAAGAGAGGGCCAAATACTATAGGGGAAGTCAACAACGCTCACAACGCTATCGTACGAGACCGAAGCAGGATGCATACCTGTTTTGACCCCAGAACCAGGGGATGCGGATATTCAATAAAAATTTTTCTAAAACCCGAACATATCAGAAACAGGTAAAAATGCGTGATAACAATCCGTGGTTAAATTTCGTAACGCCACTCCGTTGATAGCACGCGATGGGTTTCATTCCTGTTGGCAAACATTGACCTTCTAGCCATTCACGTTGCGATTTATGACGAGAGAAGCGGAACCCTCCACCTTGACCACAGTTCTAATGCAAGGTGAACGATAGCACGTCCGGCCGTTCTCCGATGCCAGTTAAAACCTTACTCCACCAAACGTTCGATTGCCATGTGAAGGAAAACGTATAATAGCCCCTCGGCATTGCAACCGAGAGGAAAGATGCAACTAAACTTTCAAACTCCAAGTTAATAATTCAAGGGATTTTATTTGTTCTTGTCGCCAATCATGGAACACGATCCCGCGCGGTCTCTACAGGAGACGGATTTTTATCATGATATAGGCTCAGATACCCCTTATTTTGGATTAGAGACGAGTGCTTTCCCTTCCGGCCTCGCTTCACCCGATCCGCTGTTGGGCCCTTCAAGCCATGACTACTTCGCCCTAGACCGCAGAGCCCTAGCACATGCTCTCGGCCAGGCCCGGGATGGCAGCCAGATTGAAATTCGGATGCAGACCCGTGATATCACGGACCAGGACCATGATAACGACGGGACCTTGCCTGATCCCATGCTAGAGCTCGGCGCTATAAGGAGCCGTAGCGTCGCAGCCGGAATCCCGGATGAGGAATCTGCCGGCGGCACTCCCGGGCCCACTGTCGGCCATTCGCAGGGCATACCGCCCGAGTTGCCAAATTTCACAGCCGAAGTAATCTTCGTGCTCGTGTGCACGGCGGGCCAAGTCATCTTCGCCTTAACATACGGCCATGCCAATGTCGCGCAGTTACAATTGCGCGAGGCCTTGGGTCTACCAGCCACACAGACTCCGTGGGTGCTAGGCTCCGGACTACTAGCTAGTGGTCTGTCTGTCATCGTCGCCGGATCCCTTGCAGACCTGGTGGCGCCGAAGCCCTTGATGGTTTGGGCTTTTGTGTGGAACGCAGCTTGGCATGCTGTTGCGGCGGGCGCTGTCTCGCCGCGGCTTAAGGTCTTGTTTTTCATTGCAAGGGCCATGCAGGGCCTTTCGCTTGGCGTGCTTGTGTCTGCGTCTATGAGTATTTTGGGTCGTGTGTATAAACCTGGTGTTCGTAAGACGAGGGTGTTTTCATTGAGTAGGTGCTTTCTTTTACTCTTCTCCTTTTAAGCCGTATTGAGAGCTTCAACTCCGAGCCAAGCCAGTCAAGAAATGATTACCCCTGAGATGACGCCAGAAGTCCTTCAACTTACTTAAAGAGTCCTTACTGATTCTCGTTATAGTGGCGGCCGGCGCACCTTTTGGGTTTTGGTTAGGCTGTTTACACGCTGGCGCACTAAGTGCCCATCTACCATGGCTTTTTGGAAGCACGGCTATTTTCTTGGGACTTGTCGCATCAGCCGCGCATATGACGCTGCCGGATCTAAGTCCAGCAAAGGATAGTCATGATGCGGATGCACCCTCGCTGCGGCAGTTCGACTATGTTGGCGCGCTGCTGTCGTCCGCCGGCTGCGGCCTTGTTCTTTTCGGCCTAACCCAAGGATCGTCGGCTCATTGGAGTCCGTACACATACTCTCTCATCCTTGTAGGCCTCCTGATGTTCGTCGCGTTTGCCTTTGTTGAGCGCGGTGTCAAGCGACCCTTGGTTCCGACTGGACTGTGGAAAACCCCAGGATTTGCTGCTCTCCTAGTGGCGTATTTCCTTGGGTTCGGGGGTTTTAGTAAGTCCCCTGTTGTTATATAATAGTCTCTGCTGTGACATTGGCGGGCGTGATAGATAGATACAGATTGCTAACAAAATACCTTCTTCTTAGCTGGTGCATGGCAATTTTATGCCGTACAATTCTGGCAGAGATACCAAGGAGCCAGCCCGCTCACCGTAGCCCTATACATATTGCCTAACGGTATCGTGGGGGTACTAGCGGCATGGATCGTGTCTAAGACACTGCATGTTTTCCCAGGGCACTGGATATTCACAGCCAGCATGATAGCCTTCGGTATGGGACCCGCTTTCTTCCTGCCGCAAACGCCGAGTACTTCATACTGGGCGCTGTCACTGCCAGGAGTGGCATTGGCCACATTCGGTCCAGACATGAGCTTCGCGGCTGCGGCCATCTTCATCACTTCTAGCGTCCCACGGTCATATCAAGGATCAGCGGGGGCTTTGCTAGTCACGGTACAGAACCTGACGTCGGCCATCATGACTTCAATATCAGACTCCATCGGCGTCAAGGTTGACCAGCTACCATCAGGCGAGATTGGGCTTCAAGGCTTAAAAGCAATTTGGTGGTTTGGGCTTGGATGTACGATGGCGGGTGCACTTATCACCATTACCATGGTAAGGATTCCAAAGGCGGAGGAGAAGGAACATGTACAGTAAGAGGCGAGAGATCGGGCTTGAAAATCATGGGACCATTAACGGATGCACATTCGCTACTATACAAAGTGGATAGAAGCTGCAAGGGTAAATTGGATTGCATATATGCGATTTGTAGGGACCTTAGTAGCCAAAATCAGTGTTATTGGATAGGGACGGGTAAATAAAAAAAGCACTCATTATCTGGAAGAAATAACAATGTTCCAATTGTCGTATATGTTATCCTTTTAATTTCAAAGCCAATTGTTGGAAGCTACCTTAATTGGTAGAGGTAGCAGTTAACACATCATTATTTTCTCGAGGCAACGATATGGTGAAAGAGACCGTACCTGAGTAGACATAATGGCAAAAATTGCCGGTTGGTCTTACTGGCCTAACTACTGCTATTGTCAACGTTATTCCAAAACAATAAAGACTCGTACGTGCTGTTGGGGCAGAGCCCCATGGCCTGGCCTGCTTTTGTGTGCAGGCAGCGTTATAGCCAGGATATTCTGCCAAGAAGGAGCAGGGTTGAAAAGAAATCCGCCAGCTGATTGTAAGAGTTTTAGTACATTAGGTAAATATATCCAACCGTAAGCCTGTATCTAGGCTAGCATAGGGCAGACCATCAGCCTTAACAAGGGTTAAAACTCGGTGTAGGATTGAAGTAACTGCACAAATCCTTTAGTACCTCGTTCGATCGATAGTACTAGACTAAGTGGTGATGTTCCAAGCGATTGGGTACGAAAGCTAGCTAAAGAAATCTTTTTGGCGGCGCAGTCTAATGGAGAGCGAGGAACGCTGGCCGCTGGCTAAGCTCTGGTCTGCTTGCCTCAATCGCACCCTCTGGACCGCTTACTTGATACGCTGCGGCTGAGCGCATTGTACCAGCCTTCATGATTATCTTGTGGTCTGTCCTCGGCGTCATGTGTATGCATCGGGGGAGCAAAGGCTTACTCCCGAGTCCTATCAAGGGCGAGACGGAGATCAGATTAAATATGACTTTGGGAGACATGGCAAATATGCATTGGATAGATGTCGATACACGATCCAATTAGGAGAGTTGCAGATGTATGTAAGACTAATAATAAGTAACTCGAAAACCGTGTCACTGTGGACACCTCTGCGGTGCCTGTCCACCGTGTACCCGTAGTAAACTGCAATGCTACTATGAAAATGGGACTTGAGATGTCTCAGATCCCCCGCTAAGTCCCTGTCCTCGATTTCGGATCGGGTAATTAATGAAAACTCAATCAAGTAGCTGGGATGTCGGCGTATCGAGCGTTTCAGCTGCCAAGACTCTTAACTTGTGTCGTTTCAACTTTCCACTGCGGCTGAGAAGACTCTGATCTCATTGGAAGAGGACCTCCGTATGAACACGGAGGCATGAAGAGGGAAGATGTTCGGTAGACCGGAGAAAAGAAACTGAGCCTTAGGTGAAAATAGCAGTATATCGTAGGCTTATTATTTCGTTAGGTCTAGAGTATAGCCGCATATCCAGTCCCAATACCGGTAGGGCAGCACTAATATCAGCAGGTTGTATTCCGTCTGCAGGAGGCCTCTCGTAGTGTGGCTTATAAAATCTATTTGTTACGTCCTACATTCACGAGGACCAATCAGTCATCGGTACCTATAGCTTAATTCCGAACGGACATTGTGTATGTGATACCTGAGCCGCATATGAGTTCTCACATTGCTGTTTTCGGCATACCAATTTTGGACTTTGTAAGATGCAAAGGTAAGCCACTGGTAGGTCCGATGACATCATCTGCCAAGAGATAGTGGTAGAAGCGTGGTTAAGTACTGTAGAAAAGCGCTAGTGACACCTGGAACTATTTTCAGTAGTTAGGTGGACATAATTCATCAAGGATGCTGTTGTACTGCCCGATCTACCTAATGTACGTCCCTACATACATAGTAGTGTAACCTGGAAGAAGGGAACGGGTCCCCAATTATTACATCGTCATTAACGCCTTAGTGCCATTTAAAAAAAAACAAAGAAATGGATGCGCACTAATCCGTTGCCGCTTATCCAGTTTTCTCATCCTTGCTATTCTCAGCGCTTGCTCACGTTTCTACATACTTGCCCACTAGGTAACTAACGCCCTAATAACACAGCTAAGTTGGCCCTAAAGCAACCTGACCTCACCTAATGGAAGGTTTCAAATTCCACGTTATTATGACAGGTGCCTTGATTGTTTCCACTTCCCTGCTGCGCCTCTTCACGCTCCCTTGAAACCTTTTTCCCATAATAGGAGACCCTTTCAATGACCATGGATCCGATTTTCCCGAGGAGTCACACTACACTTCAGCCAGTATACAATCGGGGATAGGGGATAATACCTTACATCTACATAGGACTAACGCAATGCCCCCATGCAGATCTGATTCAGAAAGAGGCTTCGTCATCATCTAACAATTTCTCGGACCGAGACGCATGTACCTTCAACCCCCGTCGTCTTACAACACCTGGGCACATTACATCTATCCTATCGCATTCTCTTTCGACTACAGCGTAACAACCTACTTCTAATTCATCTACAACCATAATAGGACTGTCTCTTTCCTTGGCAACTTGGCGACTTGGCATCTAGGCTTAGCACGCCGGTGAATCGTCCGATTGTTTAAGTTTATTTTCCATTTCAAGCTCATAATCATCTTGGCATCTGGGCTGGTTCCTAGAAACCTGGGGTTGTGCTGTACCGGCGGCTTATTTGTTTCACATAGTATTCATAACTTCTTACTTCCAACATAGCCTCTTTGTTTCTTCCCTTCCACCTGCCTCGGTCGTTGCCTAAGTTCCTTTAATATCTTAATCCTCGCCCGACATTGCCTCTCTTTCCTACTTGTTCTGCTTCCTTGTTTTCCCACTCCTTGTTGCCGACAATACCATACCTAAAAGACACTAAACTACCTAAGCCGCGTCATCATACCGCGACCCTGAACGTTCATCTTCCCCAGTGACCCCACGAAATTTCTTGGCTTTCCCATTGCGGGTACCTACATTGTCTCGGCAACCAATTTCATAGTTGAAACTACAACTAGGAATTCTCAGCGACTTTAATTCATCTAATACCACCATATTATTCATATACGAAAAATGAAAACTGCCGCAATGCTGGCGACGGGCGCCTTAGTCGCCTCTGTCGCCCATGCGCAGGTTGTCCAATGGGACATCGTAAAGAGGCAAACAGGACCTAAGTTGACAAGTCGAGCCAGCACGTTTACGGAGGTCATCACAAACGAGAAACTTAGAGGAGGCTACTTCGCTTCATGTCAAGTAGGAACTCCGGGCCAGAATCTAACTTTACAGTTGGATACGGGGTCGAGTGATATTTGGGTTCCTTCGAGCGAGGCAAGCGTATGCGAACAGTCTTCCGGAAATGATGGCTGTACTTTTGGATCCTGTAAGCGATTACTATGCGAGCTGGTGGCTAGAACCGCATTGTTAGATTTCTGATTACTGACCGGTTTTGTATTGGTATAGTTGACGTAAGCGCATCCAACACCACTACTGTTGTAGGCGAGAACCAATTTAGTATTTCGTACGTCGATGGCAGCCATTCGAGAGGCGACTATATCACCGAGACTTTCGAGATCGGTGGTGCTACCTTACAAAACATGACTATGGGTCTTGGTATCTCTACTGATATCCCGTACGGTCTTGTTGGCGTTGGATACACTTTAAATGAAGCTATTATCGGCACCACTCACTCTAGCTCATCGCAATACGACAACCTCCCCCTGTTGATGCAGAGGCAAGGCCTCATCGCCACGAACGCATACAGCTTGTGGCTGAACGACCTTGATGCGAGCACTGGTAGTATCTTGTTTGGTGGAATCGATACGGAAAAATATCAGGGTGATCTCATTCGTATCGACGTACAGAGAGACTCACAGTCGAACGCATTTTCGTCCTTCATCGTCTCCCTAACGTCCTTACATGCGGTGTCTTCATCAGGCACCGATACGCTATCTGCGACGTACCCTATTCCTGTCGTCCTCGACTCTGGCACCACCTTCAGCTACCTACCGACCGACTTAGCAGAGCAGATTTGGAATGAAGTAGGCGCCGTGTACTACAGCCAAGTGGGCCTCGCGCTACTCCCTTGCGATATGGAAAATAGCCAGGGTCACTTTTCGTTTGGGTTCGGTGGCTCTGGTGGTCCCGTAATCAATATTACGATGGACGAGCTTGTCTTACCACTCACCACCGGCCAAGCTGTCTCCTTCCCAAGCGGTCCATACAGAGGACAAGAGGCGTGCCAATTTGGTGTGCAGAATTTCAGCAGCGACAGTTCCTCGTACCTCCTGGGCGACACCTTTTTGAGATCCGCCTACGTCGTGTACGACCTGGTCAACAACCAAATTGCAATGGCGCCCACAGACTTCAACGCAACCGAATCGAACGTTGTCGCATTCCCCAGCCAAGGTGCCCAGATCCCTTCTGCCACCGCAGCGCCCAACCAGGCCGAGGTTACTCAGACCACTACAGGTTCGGGCAATCTAGGCGCCAGCGGTGGTTTCCAGAACGATCAGCAGAATGCAGCCTCGCTACCGCCAGCTTTCGATTGGGCTAGGGTAGCTGTCCTGGGTGCCAGCATGGCTTTTGTGATGGTTGGTAGTGGATTTTTCCTCCTTTTCTAAAGGCATATATGCCATGAACCAGGCGTTTGGGTTGCACTATGCATTATTATCTATTATCGTCTTCATTTTTAGCCTATGCCTTACATTAGGCGGTTGCATTTTTAAGGAATAATCGGAGGTAAAAACGGTTGGCATTTTATATGTGTCGTGAATGGCGACATAGACGATTTGGGTAAAGCAAGTAAGCAAAGGGAAAAGCAATTCGGGAGACTCGATTATAGGCGAGGAGATGAAGGCTTGAGCGGACGGTATCTTGACCAGCTCAAGGACACAGCTCGGCATGGGCGGGCAGACAAGCTCATTATCATATTTATAACGAAAAGCATGACAATATGTCTTATATTTGGCTAAGGCTATACATACGAACGAAATAAACTGAACAGCCTAAACATCAAGAACTAAAAGATACTCGGTGACTGAAAATGAAGACGTAGTTGAATAACTCGTGTGCTTTTTCCAGTGTGTAAAATGTGTAGACAGATAGTTATTTGATGTAATACTCATTCGTTCTACAAGAAAACTATTTGTACTAATTCCATGACTGAAGCTGAGAAGCTTAGGTGATGCGGAATTGGTGCGCTGTGAGTGGTTGATTTGGGGCGCTATTTAATTCCCGATAAGCCGATAAGAAGGTTATCTGCCAAAAATTTCTTAGCTGTCGAAACTCGAACGACAGGAAGGTTGAAGGAAACACCGCAGCGGGGACATCTTTTCCCATTCTTTCATTACCTGGGGGTTTGATTCTTTTTCATACATTCTCTTGCGTTTGTTTCACAATGAGGGTCCAGCGAGCTGTGGCTGTCCTCAATGATAGCCGCATTGTGGGATCTCGATACAGCGCTCGTTTTCTGAGCATAGGCTCTAGGGCTCCAGGCTCACGTTCTGCTGCGCCTTTGATTGCGGCACCGTTGCGTGTTCAAGGGAGGAGATATTTCAATTTAACGAAGCCGAGATATGCCTCTGTGAGCGCTGCCGCCAGCGCTGCGTAAGATTCCCCTCCTTTGATATTTTGAAAACGTGGTGGGGGGCTAACACTTAGTCGACAGGTTGAAGCGTGCTGCAGAAGAGGCCGCGAACCTCACTCCTGAAGCTGTCCTTGCGAAGATGAGCCCCGAAGAAAAGAAGCGGTTGTCAAGAGTGCGCAACATTGGTATTGCTGTATGTCGTAATTGGATTCAAGAGGAATGTTGGAAGAGTAGTTGCTAAACCTAGGGACAGGCGCATATCGACAGCGGAAAGACAACTGCTACGGAACGAGTTCTGTTCTATACGGGGCGAATCAAAGCCATTCACGAAGTACGAGGCAGAGATGGCGCAGGCGCGAAGATGGACTCCATGGAACTCGAGCGAGAAAAGGGAATCACCATCCAGTCCGCAGCAACGTTTTGTGACTGGAAAAAGGTAGAGAACGGCCAAGAGGAGACGTATCATATCAACTTGATTGATACACCCGGTCACATTGATTTCACCATCGAGGTCGAGCGCGCCTTGAGAGTTTTGGATGGCGCCGTTATGATTCTCTGCGCCGTTAGCGGTGTCCAATCCCAAACGATCACCGTTGATAGACAGATGAAGCGATACAACATTCCCCGAATAAGTTTCGTGAATAAGATGGATAGGATGGGTGCCAATCCCTGGAAGGCTGTCGAACAGATCAACTCCAAGTTAAAAATTCCCGCGGCGGCAATCCAGGTACCGATTGGCGTGGAGGATCAGTTCAAGGGCGTTGTTGACCTAATAGAGATGAAAGCCATTTACAGCGAGGGACCTAAAGGCACAATTGTCCGAATTGGCCCTATACCTGAAGATTTGAAGGAGTTGGCCGAACAAAAGCGCCAGGAACTCATCGAGAAACTCGCAGATGTTGATGACGAGATTGCTGAGATCTTCTTGGAAGAGGGCACACCGTCCAACCAGCAAATTCAGGATGCTATTCGAAGAGCGACAATCGCCTTGAAGTTTACTCCTGTCATGATGGGATCTGCCCTCGCTGACAAGTCTATCCAACCCTTGCTCGATGCCGTCTGCGACTACCTACCTAACCCAGCGGACGTCGAGAACGTGGCGTTGGATCGAACCAAGAATGAGGCGGAAACTAAGCTGGTTCCGTACAACTCCTTGCCGTTCGTTGGTTTGGCTTTCAAGCTTGAAGAGAACAACTACGGCCAGCTCACCTATATCCGAGTGTACCAGGGCTCACTCAAGAGGGGCACCTACCTGTTCAATTCGCGAACCGACAAGAAGGTCCGAATTCCCCGTATCGTGCGAATGCACTCTAACGAGATGGAGGATGTCAACGAGGTTGGCGCCGGTGAGATTTGCGCTGTGTTTGGTGTCGAATGTGCCTCTGGCGACACATTTACGGACGGAAACTTGCCGTACACTATGTCTTCTATGTTCGTGCCTGATGCCGTTATGTCGCTTTCCATCAAGCCCAAGCGAAGCACGGACGCCGATAACTTCAGTAAGGCCATGAACCGATTCCAGCGTGAAGATCCCACTTTCAGACTATTCGTCGACGAGGAAAGCGAGGAGACTATCATCTCGGGTATGGGTGAATTGCACTTGGAAATCTACATCGAGCGTCTGCGACGTGAATACAAGGTCGAGTGTATTACTGGCCAGCCTCGAGTCGCATACCGTGAGACCATCAGTCAGAGGGCCGACTTCGACTATCTACTCAGGAGACAAACTGGTGGACCAGGCGACTTCGCCCGTGTGGTCGGTTGGATTGAGCCTAATGCAGAGCCGGAGAAGAACAGCTTCGAGAATCAGGTGGTGGGTGGTGCTATCCCAGACAAGTTCATCTCAGCCTGTGGTAAGGGCTTCGAACTCGCGTGCGAGAAGGGACCGCTGCTAGGCCACAAGGTTATCGGAGCGAAAATGGTGGTCAACGACGGTGCGACGCACGTTACAGATTCTTCAGATTTTGCGTTCAGTCAGGCGGCACAGATGGCGTTCCGCAAGGTGTTCCCCGACGCCGGCGGACAGGTCCTCGAGCCATTGATGAAGACTACCATCATGGCACCCAATGAGTTCCAGGGCAATATTCTGATGCTGATGAACAAGAGAAATGCCACGATTATCGATACTGAAATCGGGGCCGAAGACTTCACGCTCATCGCGGATTGCAGCTTGAATGCTATGTTCGGGTTCAGCACACAGTTAAGAGCAGCTACTCAGGGCAAGGGCGAGTTCAGCATGGAGTTTAGCCATTATGCGCCTGCGCCGCCGCATTTGCAGTATGTTCTTTTTCCTTCCATTCTTTTTCATTTCGTATCGATGGCATTTGCTAACGAGTATATCTAATTACAGGAGGGAGTTGATCGCGAAGTATGAGAAGGAGCTTGAGGCTAAGAGGACGAAGTAAAAAGCTTCAGTCTCTTACACGATTATGAGAATAGCAGAGACAAGCCCCGAAGTGCGGTCCCATCTCATAACGAGTGCACGAACGAATCCCATTGAGTTGGCATTCATTCAAGGTGGACTCCAACAGTTCATACCGATGCCATGAGATGGAAACGACTATTACGGAATGTACAATATAATGTGACAGCACCGTGGTTTGGACGGGGATAGAAGTTGTATATAAGATATATATACGCGCAATGAAGCTCGAGGACTCCAATGGATATATACTCGGCTTGGTACTTAGACGCGTAATGGGTAGGACGGATAAAACGGCGTCAATACCTACCCCAAAAGGCGTGGGTTATATGCCTGTCTATGTGGATAGATAAAGAATCAGGTCATGACAATTCAGAAACTCCTCACTCTGCATTACAAGAGTCTTATTCAGTTCATGTGCTCTTATAATGGCTTCTCGAATACTTTAGATTGGTATCATTGGGTCTAGACAACTTTTAGTCTTTTTATATTGTACCCCCTTTTTTCCTTTTCAAGTTCCCTTTTAAACAAAGCTGCCTATGAGAGGAACCAAAGCCGTTTTGATCCACGTGTAGAAGATCAAGATCATACCGAGGTCTACAACCTCTTCAGGATATCTTGCACAACCTCCTCGGTCGTTGCCTTACCGCCCAAATCAGGTGTAAGCAGCTTGCCCTCCTCCAGATTCGCATCCACCGCCTCGTAGATCTTGGCCGCAGCTTTCTCCTCGTTTAAGAACTCGAGCATGAGCGCCGTGCTGCGTAGAGTAGCAATCGGGTTCGCAATGCCCTTGCCCTCGATATCGGGCGCGCTGCCGTGGCATGGCTCACCGATGGCGAACTTCTCGCCGACGTTGGCGGAGGGTACCAGGCCGAGAGAACCGACGAGGGCGGCCGCACCGTCGGAGAGAATGTCACCGTATAGGTTGGGCGCGACAATTACGTCGTAAGCTTCGGGTTGGCGGAATAGTTTGTACACCATACTATCAACGATCTGCTCTTCAACCTCAATACTAGAGAACTTGGGGTTCGACAGGGCAGCGCGAGACGCCGTGCGGAAGAGTCCGTCGGTCTGCGAGAGGACATTGGATTTATGTGTTATAGTGACGAGAGGGCGAGAGTGGATGGAACCGGAAGAAGAGGATGAGTCCCGGATTTTCTGCCGGCGCAGCGCGATTTCGCCAGCCATGGTCGCGGATTCGGCTGGATGCGCGCTCGGAGATGCGCTTGATGGCTTCGGCGTACTTGCCGCCTTCGCTATCAGGGCGGTCGATCGTCTTTTCCTCCTTGACATATAGGTCCTCGGTATTCTCGCGCACAATAACCATATCAATGGGCTTAGTGGCAGTGCGCACGGTCTTGACGGGCCGCACGTTGGCATAGAGGTCGAGCTTCTTGCGCAGCGCGACAATGGGCGAGGAGTAGCCCTTGACGGCCTTGGTGGGCGAGCTCACTGCGCCGAAGAGCGCGCCGTCGCATTCATTCCGTAGGACCTCGATGGTGCGGTCTGGTAAGGCGGCGCCGGTTTTCTCGAAGGTCTCGAAGCCGGCGTATAGGTCGGAGAACTCGAATTTGAGGCCTAGGGAGGTGGGCAGCGCTTCGAGGATCCGGCGACCGGCTGGAATGACTTCGCGGCCGATACCGTCACCGGGGATGAGGCCTGGATTGGAGCCATTGTTAGGTTTCTACTTATATAAATTGATAATATATGGCAATTAAATAATAAAATAAATATGAAGTATTTACTAACCTATCCTGAGTACTCGGGAAGCCATGGTGGGTGTTCAATTGGGGTTGTAGTATGTCGTATACTATTACTCTTGAAGCTTCGCAAAGCTCTCCACGAGGATAAAATTTGTGTGCAGTTACACCGGAACTGCAGTAGTGGGGTTCTTTACATTGCCGGGATCGGAGGGGTCCCAATTGCCCAATCCACTACTAGCTTCAATTGTTTAGTGAAAGGGTACATACATACCTAAACTGCAGGGGTTACAAGGGCTAAATTGTACCCTACACAGGGGCCTTCTTACATTCAATGCGCTCCATCTCGATCTTTTTCGATGTGAATTCTATATTCCTTCTCTTGCATCAAAGCATTATGCCGATACATACTGTAGTATCATGGGTTCACAATGTGGTTCCGCAGTTTAAATTGCATCATCAGTGCTCGCGTGCTCCTTGAAATGCCCTCGTCCGGGGGATACATACGTCTAGGTAGGTATAGTAACCAGATATTTCCCCTAAGGTGCTACATTACTATGTATAAATGCTCCGCTGCAGCTATGATACTCGAATTGACATCTTAAAAGAGGGGCGTCGTGTTTGCTACCAATGAGGCCCAACCTGAAACATGCTATTCATATGGAATTATATTGACTTGTGTGGTGTTTAGGTGTCCTTAAGCTATGCATGTCAGAATCCCCTATTCCTATCATCCGTACAATTGGGATTATTTGAGCTTGTTGTATTGGGTTGGAATTTTTCATAGTGATACCTTGAGGGTTGCATTCATCACTCTTTGAATTTCAATGATTTGCTTCGGCAGTGCGGCTCTTTTTTTATATGCATATATTTAACCTAACTGGATTACTTCGTTATTCTAAGTCTAGAGCTACCTCTATGAAGCGGCCCATTGCTCTACAATTCTAATAGCCAATAACCTATCATACGAGAAATATTTCCGCTACCACATGCTATTTACATATGTTTTACTTGGCAATTCATAAATAAGATGGGGAATTATAGGCATCAACTTCGTATATGTTCAATGGTAATAGTAAAAGCAACAACAGCAAGCCACGTACTTAAAATAGTGGACAAGTCGAAAGAAGTCGAAGGAACGCTGAAGCTCTTGGACATTCTCATTTGCGAATGGATATGTAATATTAGACCTTTATCCACTACCCAGGTATACGGATGCAATGGAAGTAAATAATTTAATGCTCTTCAGCGCTTTTCAGTGCCCTCAGGTCGCCTCGGTAAGTCGTTAGACACGTTTTGGGCGTTCATGCAAGCCCCTGAAACCCACTTTATCCAACATGAGCTAGAAGACCCCCTGCCTAACTGGGCAATTTATTAAAGGAACCGCAGTTTAGGACGCCCCAGGACGCCCCAGAACGCCTTATTAGTCCACATGCCACCAAATAATTCCACGTAAGAGCATTCAACTTCTAATGTTCCTTTAATAAGCCTTTCCTCCCGAAGACATCGACATCCAAGTATTATAATTCCTTTCTTCTAAGTAATCACTACTGCGCATTCGACCACGCTCATTTGCCCTCGCTAGTGTATTTACTTAGTTTGAAGACATATCATCGTGGCTTGTTTTTGTTCAAGCCTTGTTCGTTACCAAGTAGTTGTATCCATTACTTTTTGGTACCATTTTATCTTCCGTCTCGGGAACCCCTTGACTACGACCTAACCCTCACTAAATATCAGCTTTGACTCAACCCCCTGGATTGCGGGCGGGCTAGCTCATTCTCTTTCCCGTCTCTCCAACACTCGACCTGTCCTCAATTCCCCAAGACACGGGACGAACAACTGTCGGGGCAACCCAAATATACGCAAACCAATCTACCAACGAGAATAAGCTTAGGGGCATGCCATCCATCATTCCAAACAGTAGCTGCAATTTCCCGCGGTGACAATTGTTGATGTATGATCAGCAACAGCTGGTCAATTTGTCTCTGCTCTTTCTTCACGCACACCCTTAAAATCGTTCAGTCGCAGCCGTAGCAATGTCTGGAGTCAGGAACCTCCGCGCCATGTTCGAGCAGAAAGGCGAGAACAACCCTCCAGATAGAGGAAGATCTCCCGGTCCTGGAGGTTTATCAGTTGGTATGGCGCTTCTCTGTCTTCAACATCTACATAACTCTCAATTATGCCCTTTTCTCTTCTGATTCCTCCCTATATATACACAAACGCCATCAATGCTACTAATTATTTACCCAATTCCTAACTCCATCGCCTACGTCATATATTTGTCATTCTAATAGACACCAACAAGTTTGTGGATCATCTGTAGCTAACATTGAGCCTTTTTCTCGCCGCTAGGGTCTCCCTCTCCGTCCCATTCGCCTCGTCCACTTTCCAAAGTTCGAACTACTTTTGTAGCAGTTGAGAAGGACGGTCGTGTAGGATTGAGAAGAGAACATAGTGGGGACTCCATCTCAGTATCAAGCCGAAGGTTCAGCAACGAAACAGACACTACTACACCACAACCGGCATCTGAGAAGGCAGACGACACAACTGAGAATATGGCCAAGAACGCTTCCGCCTTTAAGACAAATCTGTCTCAAGAGGCTATCCCTGAGTCGCCAGTCCAGAGCGCTCCCCCCAAATCCTCCCCGAAGAAAGAAAGTCGGAGTCCAAACCTTGCTCCAAATCCAAACCCCGACAAGATTACAGATGAAGAGGAGCCTAAGACCAGACTACTCCCGGGGAATCCGACAGATAAGGCAGCGACAAGAGGGAGCAGCGTGACGCCCACCCCAGCGACTAGTGCCACAACCAATGGCAAGCCCAAAACCGCTGCTACCACCAAATCTGTCCCCAAAGCGGCACCAGTCTCGACAGCGACCAAGTCTGTGTCGAAGGCTCCCAAGTCGCCCAATACTCTCAAGCCAACCGCCACCACTACAAAATCATCAGCCCGCGCATCAAGCCTTCCTCCGCAGAAGAAGCCTACACCTGCAGCCTCAAAACCTCATGAAGCCCCCAAAAAGGCAGCCGCTTCTACGACGGCAAAGTCAACTGTGACTTCTGGCAAGAAACCAGCATCCCTTGATCTCCCTCCTTCGGGAGCTGGATTTGTGAAGCCGAAGCCCAAGTCGCCCACGCGACCCGTCAAGTTACCTTCTTCCCTTACAGCGCCCACTACCTCTTATGCCTCCAAGCTTGGAACCGGCAATACTGCCCATCCTCCCAGACAGTCCCTGTCACGAGCTTCCGGCAACGCTCAGCATCTTAACGCAGCCTCTACTACGCATAGGTCGCCTAGCAGAGCGAGTATAGCCACTGCTGGTACCGCGTCGCATACAAAGGGCTTGAAGCGACAAAGTTCAACCATTAGCCGACCGCGCCCCAGTCTCGGACCTCCTCCGAAACCCGCGGCTAAGGACCACCCAGTAGCCAAGAAGGAGGCCCATGTTGATGAGAGCTTCCTTGCACGCATGATGAGACCAACTCAGGCTAGTTCCAGCAAGACCTCGGAGAAGGCTCCTGTAACGCCGCCTCGAAAACAGAGTGCACCGGCGACAGCCAACAAGAAGCCCATAACGAAGGAGGCTGAGACAAGCGCGAAGAAGGCCTCAGCCAAGCTCCAGTCATCAATAAATAAGGTTAAGGCACCAGCTGAAAGCGCAAAGCCAGCCGGTAAAGCAGCCCCGACTGCGAAAGAAGTAGCTCCAGTTGTCGCACAGACCGAGACGGCAGAAGCGGCTATCGCCACATCCGCGGTCGAGAAGGCAGAACAGGCCTCCAAGGAAAGCAAAGAAGCTGAGGAATCTGTCGCAACAGTCCCTGCTATCACTGAGGACCCGCAGAAGGTTGAAGATATCGAAGATTTGGTTCAAGAGGCCATAGAAGAGCCTGTCGGCCAAAGTCCCGCGGAGTCTGCCGTTGAGGTATCTGCTGCTCATGCTGAAGAGCCTAAGGAGGCGGAAGATGTGCAAGCAGCACACAATGAGGCTCCTGGTGTGATCGAAGTTAGCGGAGTCGAAGGGTCTAAGGTTGAAGAGCCGGCCGCGGAAACAGAAGAGACAAAGGCTGAGGCACCCAATGTAGAAGACGCCCAGGTTCAAGAGGCCAGGTCAGAAATTACTCCGGAGGATCCTTAGTTAGTTTTCCGTCGTCAGGATTTGTCGAAAGTGTACGAAAATTATTTCTGCGAGTGAAAGGGGTGACAAAAAGAAAAGGTCTTAAAGTTTGTTTGTATTCGGCGAGGCGCAGATGATACCTTTTTTCTCTTGAAAACCATTGGAGCATAGGGGATTTTATTCTTTTTTGTCCCCCCTTGGTGCAAGGCATTGCCGTGGAGTTGGGTGATAGTGATAATACCTATAGCATACCTCAGGTAGACTTCTCCTGCAAGTCCTTTGCCCTTTTGTCATAGAACTGGAAGAAGAGAGTAGGTAAGAAAGGTTAGAATCGGGAGGAAAGCAATTGGCCATATGCTGTCTAGCAGTATTGTAATGAATAGTTCGTGTAGGAATAGGGAAGGTCTTCTGGCAATTACTTTTTAAGGAGTCCTAGACAATATTGTGAGTGTGAGATTTGTACTGATCGAATTTTCACGATATGCAAATAGGTATAGTACATTGGAGTACACAGACGAACTTTGAGGCCTGGAAGTTCTTTATACACAAGTTCTCCGCCACCTTCCGCCAGTTCCCCCATTCTGTTCATCCATGCAAGCCTTGAATCACCGAACTGTTCCTAAGTGCGCAGCTTTACATGCAACACACTCGGAATACCGTGGAACTCCAAATGCGAGAGTTGATTCATAGATCTTTCGTGCCCGAGTCCTTCTTTCCGGCCCCGTTTCCAATGAGCCTCCCCTTCTTCCTCTCAATTGATTCTCCAAGGGTCATCTGACATCCTCACAACCCGGCAGGGTTTGGTGCTGACGGCTCAATGACCAATCCGGGGAGTACCTAGATCATATCAGAGATCACGGACCGACCCTACATAGCAGTAGACCGCCAACTTTGCGCTCAATAGCCTCGCGGATCTCAAGGGTGCCCCGACTTGTTGTCACTATCATGCACTCTCCCAGATTCAACCCTCGATGCGGATGCGCGTCCAGTCCCCGCGCCAACCGTTCCAGCTTATCCAGCTTCGCAGTAACAGGTCGCTTGGGCGTCGTAATAGGCGTTATATTCCCCATGACGGGCGACCCGCCGTCCCCCGTGTGGTACTTTAGCCCGAGCCACAGCCGCTGCTTGGCCACGTTGGCCGTCGTCAGCTGCTCCGGCTCGAAGGTGCCGATCGTGGCTGGGTCCGGCGGGTGGGCGCCGCCGCGCGTGACGAAGGATAGGAAGCCTGCGCGGTGTAGGGCTAGCGCGAGGCCCAGGTTGTATTTCGTGTGCGGGACGGATGTTAGGCCGAGGCGTGCGCGAGAGGCGTTTTGGAGGTGCGAGCACATGTTTACTATGTTTACGATGCCCATCTTGGAGGGATGTGTGTGTCCCTGTCGGGCGAAATCGATTCCGGGTCGAGGGGAAGGGTAGAAAGTGTAGGTTGGATTTCTCCGGTCAAGAGAGAGTGGTCGGGGAAAGATTGCTAGGTTAGGTGGTTTCCGTAGGTTTTGATATAAGTCGTATATTCAGTAGGCCGTCGGCTCGCCGTTTAGGAATCGGTGTGGCGTAAAATCGTAAAATTCGTCGAGGATGAGTGAAGCTATCGCCGACCTTCCAATGGATATCAGAAATGGAGTGGGTCTCGATTGAACGAATTCAAAAAATTCGACGGAAAATTGCTAGAGCCGATATATTTCTTATCGATAGCACAATCGGGGCGAACGGGATTAGTACGATTATGTATAGCTGCCGTCGTACAACACTGAATCCATATCATTGAGACCATCTCATTGGTTGTCAACATTACCCCACCACGGCATCTTTACAACACAAGAGTGGGCAGCTAAGCGCCGAGCAGCTCTCGTTCATCCCTCATGCAGGGTGGAAATGGGCAGTAAATGAGACGAGTGATGCCATTTGTAGGTAAGCTGGTAAGTAATTTATTTTAGAAAATGGCCTTCGGGGCGAAGCGAACGTTACCAAAGGGGTGCCGGCTTTTCAGAAGCTCATTTATTTTTATTCTCCAACAACTCGCTTTTCCCCTCCATCGTGAACCATCTCTTGTCAGTTAATAGACGACTATTATTAATCGAAGGTAGCACAGTCCAAGCTTGTCTTGATTGCTATCTCTGCTATTTGCTTCATTATATATCTCCTTATCCTTTCTAGTGCAATTCTGTGCCTAAGGCCGAGTCGCGATTAAGATGGCGGTTCGGCCTGGTGAGGAGAACGTTGCGACTCTGTAAGTGCCTAAACAGCAAAAGAGCTCTAGGAAGCCCAGCTAGAGCTTTACAGTCACTAATCTTACCATTTCTCTCCCCCATAGCTTCGGTGATATTCATTACTTCTACGGACCACCCGAAGCGAAGCCGCCGCACCATCGCTTCGATAAGGGTTCTTACGTGTATTTATTCGAGAATGCGAATGACCGGAGAGCACGTGTTGAGATTGCAAACCAACCTGGCACAGATGACCAAGATGCCTTCGATGGATGTAAGAACACATAAAACCAGATCATTCGGTCAATCATAAGTGCTTGACCTAATTCCCATGCGATACAGTTCTAGACAGGACCCGCGTACGGTATTCCTACAAGCAGCAATGTCTCGTAAATATCTTAGTCGAAGGTGTGCCGGGTGCTCCCATAGACCCGAGTCAGTGGCATCTTCCAACGTACGATCCACGGAATGAGAATAAGTACCACTATAAACTTCATTCGCTCGATATCTACTTCTGGACTCATGCCGACGCTCTACAATTTGTCAATGGTGTGCGAAGAGTCCTTCCCCCAGGCCAAGTAGAAGTCGCAGATGAGCCTGGTCCACCACCGCATCCATATGGTCAACCTCAAGACGCAAATTCCTTAGTCCAGAAGCTAGAAAATGTCGCCATCTCAGATCCTAAATACTCGAGCCCTCAACCAGCAACTCAAAGTGTGCCTACCTTCGCGCCTCCTCCAACATCGGCAGCAACAGTCGATAGTAAGGGAAGCTCACCTCAGACGTTTGCGCCGATGGCGTACAACCCAGCTGCACCAGCCGCTACAGAGCAGAGGATACATCGGGAAAAGACACCCCCACCGCCCGAGGACGATGGGCATAACCCTCTTGTAGCAGCTGTTGCTCAGGACCAAGCTCCGCCATATACTCCCGGATATGGAGCTACGGCCTTCTCAGCTCCACCGGGTACTCATGGCCTCCCTGGCCCTCCACCGCAAGCTCACCCAGGTCTCATTAATCCCGGTCTCGCGAGCCCCGGTCTAGTCAGTCCAGGTCTACCAACGCCCGGTATTACAAGTCCAGGGTTCCCGCCGACGCAATTCGGACACCTTCAGCGCTCGTCCACGGTTCCTGTCTCAGGCATGGCGTCACCGGGCCTTGCGAGTCCATACGGTGCCAACTTTCCCGGATCGCCTAGCTTTGCGCCTCCCCCAGCACACACCACGCAGCACCAGCCGACACCTCCTCCTATCCAGAGCCCCGGCTTACCTCCACCGCCTCCGGGAGGTTATTCGCACTACAGCTACGGCAACCCTCAGGTGCCCGCGAACACCGACTACAGCATCCACCAACAACTATATAGGCCAACGGAGCAGGAGCACGCGGCTAAATACGGTGTATACAAGCCCAAGGTAGAGAGGGAGAGCAAGTTGGGCCAGAACGCAGAGCGCATAGAAAAGGGGGTTACGGGAATGCTGAAGAAGTTTGAGAAGAGATTCGGTTAAATGCTTTCAACATGCGGTTTTGGATAATAGCAAGTGTTTTGGATACCATCTTTTTAGCCCCTTAGGTACTTATTTTTCGATACAAGGGAAAATTAGATTTACTACCGGCGTTTTCATGCATTTGCGACCAAGTAAGGCACCCAGTTATCAAAGGGGAACCAGCTGAATTGATAGCACCTTTTTTTTAATGTGCGAGTGCTTCTGCTCACCGGCCGAGGTATTGGTATTAGATGTAGATGCGTCTAGGCCGCCATGGCTCCCAGGCTACGTTTGCTGACATGCAGAGCTGCTTACGTCTTTTAGTAAAGCCAAGCGAAAATGATGGCCTCGAGAGGTAAGTAAATAGGACAAAATGGCATTCCAAGCCGACCAATCACTATTGGATGAAATGCTCGACTCCTTTCAAACTCCTTTTCTCATTGGTAGAAATCCGTGGGGTGCGAATACACCAGATAGATGGCTTATCTTAAGACGAAATAGGATAGTCGATGATTGATGATGCATAGTATCTGATGTGTCTCACCCTTCAGCTGAAAAAGCGTCAAGATAAGGCCATTCATTGGACGCTTCAATTATTCCCGTTTTTGCCGGTTGATGGGATGATTTTAGATCGAAGACATATCTGACACGCCTATGTACGATACGAGCGGCCGTCCCTGGATGTCTTAAGCTTATGCGAAGTAGAAATCTATTGCTAACTAATAATGATTTATTAAGAGATGAGAGGTTCCTATAGAATCATACCTGTCGTAGTAGCGGAATCTTTTCACACTGTCACTTCACTCGGCAACATGCAATTCCTTCAAGCAACCACATCGCATTCCTTACCTAAGTGAGTTGGAGGGCACTTAAGCGCTCGCGATATCGGTGGTGTACCCAACGCGTTGACACGATGCTACCTTAGCGTAGGATATGTCCCAGGGACCCGGCAGCCCTAATATGTACAATGGAACCGGGGGTGGATTACACTACCTACAGGGCAAGGTCAACCTAACGAGGCGCAGTCGTTCCTGTGAATCCCAGCCATATTCGGCAACGGGTTATCAGGCATGAACAGTGCTATGCCATTTCTCGAGAGCACATACCCGTGGACGAGGCCAAATATTCGCGAGGCAGAGCTATGTACGGTATGAGATGGCATTGCGTGCCAAGAAAATAAGGGAATTGATAGTTACGTCTCCATGTTGTAATGTTTTACGTCCGTAAGGTAAGGAGATTCGGCTGAGGTAACCTGCATAAACGAAGGACAACACCAGTAACAACGTGAGCTTCGTATGGTCTTTTGTTTTACGGTCCTCTTCAAGGTCAATACCAAAGCAAGCTTATTGTCGCCGAAAACTTCATTAATAGGTTTATTTACCCTTTGGCTTTCGACTTCTTACCCTGTATTGTCAATTACGTTTCATGGATGTATTTTCATTTTGGCGCTGCTAAAGTCATCGTTTCGCGCTCTTTCTTTTTTTTCTTTATTGAATCGTATAAAGCGTGATGGTTAGCCCGCGGACTAGGGAACCCAGCTAGCTTGAACTCTGAAGGATTTAAAGAACAGCAAGCCTCAATGGGGCTGGCAAGTCACAACACGGCATGTTGCCCTATCTTGGTGAAATGCCCAGTCTCAAGTCCTGCTGATCTCATCGTACTATAGCTATGCGAGTTATATAGCTGTTCAGATTTGGAATATTAGGCTATGATCAAATCAATCAGCATTATTGAACCGACATTGAAATTACAAGCAGCAAAAAGATTATACCAAGTACGTACCGGGAACATTAAGTGAATGGAAAGAAACAGCACGAATCTGACATCAATCTTCAAATAGAAGGGTCGAGGCTTGCCATTTATACCCCTGTCCGCCTGTGCCTGCGGATGCCTGTCTATCCGCATCTTAGTGGTGTAGTTCTTACCGTTTGCGCGTACTTCCCGCACCCAGCACCTGCCGGGTCTTCGACCTACCTCGTTTTCTCCCCCACCCTACTTCCCACGCTTGGAACTCTTCCACTGTCTTTTCTTCTATTTCCACCTTCATCTATTCCGCAGTTTATAGTATTGTTATCTCCAGTTTTGCTTCATTGTTAATCTAGAGCTACATAGCTTTCGATCTAATATTATCCTATCCTACCCCACCGGACAGCTTTGCTTTTTTGCGTTACCCACTTACAAGCACCACTCAACCTTAAGCGCATACCAATCGAGAGATCCACTCACGAACACCTTTGTCCGGTCTAAGCGGAACTTGAATTGAGGCCTACAACGTAACCTCTTCGTATCCTAACTACCTAATTTACTATATTTCCATCTACGGGCCTAGGGACACTAGGTTGGAGTGAACGGAATTGACCACTTCTCACTTACTCGACGAGTCCGCCATCCCGTGTGATTATCGAAACACTTCATATCCACTCCGGTTATCCCTCCGCTTCTGTCCCACTTCGCTCCCGAGCAAACCGATTCCTCGACAATCTAGTGTTGCCACCGTAGCCGGTCGACTTAATCGTATTTAGCTTTCTCGAGCTTGTTACAAGTTGCCATGCGCACGGCGCCCATCCTGAGATAATCTCGGGTTTGTTGGCCGCCTGCCTGCACGACCGGGTGCCGTCCCCGACGGTATCGCAAAGCGTCACACTCCAGTCACTCGTTCATATTCAACTATGCTGCTCCCACATCGCATTCCCGTTGCTCTCCGGCCTGGCACCGGCAGCAGTCATCTTGCCTATAGCAAATTGGTACCCAGAAGCCAAAATGGTTCTTCAACCGTTATATTCATCGTAAGCTTCCCTTTGATTATGTTCAATTTAGCATTACCTTATTAACCAGAAATCGCATTTTCTACCATAGGTTGTTGGTATTATCGCCGCCCTACTGGTGCTCGTTTCCTTGGTTTTCTGCTTTACGCGCCACAGATTGAAAACGGGGTCGGGGAATACGAAACGGGGAAAATATCACCAAACGGCCGACACCGAATCTCTTGATGCATCGACTACTCGGAGCAGGAGGAGGCGAGATGGTAACTCGGCCTCTGGCACTTCAGTCACGGAAACAAATCGGAATAGTACCGCAACGCAAGTGGACAGGAACCAGTCTGTTCGATCAGTCATGACTCTGCCAGCATACCGGATGAAGGCGAACGAAACCGAACAAGTCATAGGCCGCGAAGGAGAGCGTGATGGAGTTGATGTTGTAGTAGAGTATCCTACCGCCGAGGAATTAGAAACCATGCGAGATGAAGAGATGGAGACGCTATTCCAGATACGTCTTGCGAGGAGACAGCAGCGTGCTGAACGAGAAGAACGGCGTCGTCAATACGAAGAGGCTCGAGCACGTGGGGATCTGGTGGCATTAAGCGAAGTAGCAGCCCGGAGACGAGCGGCCCACGAGAATAATGTCGTGGAGGATCTACGCGACGCATACGGACAGATTAAAGAACGCCGACAACGTGCTGTCTCGAGTGTCAGCTATCACGAGCTTGGTGTAGCGCAACTCAATGGTACAAGAGTTCGTGCAAACAGCCACGGGAGCGAACAAGTAGGACTGCTATCAGATGCCGCCAGCATTGCTGTGTCAACACGATCGCCTTCCGCCCTGTCACATCGTCGGGACCGCAGTGCAAGCTCTGTTTTGAGTCTCGACAGCGATTTCCCATCTCCGGGTTTACGGTCTGGGGCATCAACACCACGTCCAGGTAGCCATCACACCCGCGCTGGATCTAGCCCTGAAATAATTGGTGAGGCAGACCTTGGTGATTCCGAGATGCCACCTCCGGATTATGAGGATGTCAGTTTGGACGATGCTAGATCGGGGGCTGCGACACCTATGTTTAATGAGCCCCCACCTGATTACACAGATCCTGTATCCGGGCTTGGGCGACGGCTTAGCGCACACGTTGGTGATAGGATGACGGAGAGTGGAGATCTTTCAACGACCGACAATACGCGCGACGAAGCTTCGACGAGAAGATCCTCAAGAGGCGTAGGCGGCGCCCCGCAGCTACCAAGTTTAAGGATTGGAAGGCTCCCACAAATTGTTATAGAACCCTCGACCGCACACCCTGATGATTCCCACCATTAAACGCTTATTCAACTAATCCCTTAGGCCATTCGAGTTCTAATGCGAGCGACTACTGCGAGATGTTCGCTGTTCTGTTGCTCCACCTGAGAACAACTTAAAAATTGTTCCAATACCGCAACTTATCCGGGTCGTTATAATCATGCAGTCGACGTTGAATTTTCCGCTCATGAGAGAACGAATGACTATATGACCCGTTTCAATGTTTTAAAATAGCATGTATTTGGGCACTATTGAATGTTAGCACGACACGAGATGAGTCGAAACGGATGGATGGAGAGTAATGCCGCTAGGTGATATTCTGTATCATAACTGCGGGGCGTCTTTGGTGCAATGATCATTTTGGAACTGAAAAGGATGACAGCTCCGTAGCGAACTTTTCGCTCGTCGAGGTCAACTTATAGGCGAACTTAGGAGAACAATACCCTAGGGCATCGCTATGACATATATGCATATCTACCTATATACCATCTATTTACTGTAGTTCACCCTTAAATTCACATGCATTTATCCATGTTCTCTTTTGCTTTTAAACTTGAAGCTCCTAAGCTCCAGTGACCGTTCCGAAGCTAGGGTACTGATCCTCAAGGAATTCTATCGAGTGTGACGTCCAGAGGCAGGTATTGGTCTTTAACTTACCATGCATCTCCGAGGAAACTCGGCATGTTTGACTAAGGGCTGACGGCGAGAATGAGATTAGTCAGGCAACCGGGAGACGTTGATATCGACAACAAGCTCCGACCCGCCCCGGGACGTATTACAAAGCATGTAGCAGAGTGACCCGAAGGACCTCGGGATTATGTCTCCAGCAAAAGGGTGTGCCTGAGTTTTTCTTCTAATCCGAAGTGGCTCCTTTGATCGAAACTAACGAATAGAGCAGATAGACAGGCCTCCATTTCGAATATAAATAGTGGCTGTGGATACTACTCTGTCCGTACAAGGCATGGCTCCAATATCATACTACCAACATTTCGGTTATACATACTACTACGACTCCACCTGACAGAGGTAGTAGCAGCAATATAATCAGTAATCCTTCACCGATCATTAATCAATGGCGGCACATGGGTCCCGGTTTGCACCATTGACCCTAGTATGGAGTGTGGGAGATAGTAATAGGCAATTATTAATCTATCTACCTTCCAATTTATCTCACATAAATAATAAATATAAAATTTCTTCCCTCGTCCTTCTACCTTTACGAAGCCAACTGAAGTAATAGATTCATGTAGCAGGCATATTTTCGAAGGCCCAGAAGTATTTCAACAATCACTTCTGGCTACCTTGAGAATTGAAACATCCTAAAATACTTAGACCTGCAACATCGAGAACTTAAAGTGGACGGCTTACAAAAGGCAAAAGGGATTAGGGTCTAATATAGTTGAACCGATAGCCCTAGGGCGCGTGCAGAGAACCGGTATAAACATTTTGTCTGGGAAGTCCAGATCCATCAGCTGTTACAGCGCGAAAGAGGTGATACTTCAAGTTATTCGTGATTAAGTGTCATGGAGAAGGAGAAGGAAAGCGATAGTAACTCGGGCTCTCAGATCGGGACGGATCTCTTCGAGGGGACGGCTGACCGCACGGAGGATGTCAAAGCCCCTGAAGAGACAATAACGCCGGCGGCCGGGGCGCTGAAGTCTACTGGGATTCCGGAGTACGTTTATCCTCGTTCAATTACTTACCATTTACCTACCTACTCAAATCTCCTATATTGCATTATGTTAGAGTCAGGCCTAGTTGCGTGATTTCTAGTAATCGTCGTGTCACCCCTGAACTATAACGATACATACTCATCAGGATGAGACTTGATGAAGACACCAAGATGACTTTTCTAGCTTTCTGCTTACGTGCCTACTATGCGAAGGATCGCCTGCTAACTGCCTCGCAGCGGTGGCCTCGACGCATGGCTCCAAGTCTTGGGTGCCTTCGTCATCATGATTGCAACATGGGGTCTCATCAACTCGTTTGGCGTTTACCAGACTTTCTATGAGACGAACCTGTTAAAGTCTAGTACCTCCTCACAGATCAGTTGGATCGGCTCGCTGCAGGGCGCCCTCCTGATGATCGGTGGAATAGCGTCCGGCCCGCTCTTCGATGCCGGCCACTTCCATGCCTTAACCGTCTCTGGCCTCTTCCTTGTCATCTTTGGTCTATTCATGACGAGTCTTTGTGAGACTTACTGGCAGGTCTTGCTGGCGCAGGGAATATGTATAGGCGTCGGGTGCGGACTGCTGTTCTTACCATCAGCTGCTATCCTAAGCCAGTACTTCGCGCGTCGCCGCGCTCTAGCTTTAGGAATCCAGTCCACAGGGTCGCCTCTCGGGGGCATCGTGTTCCCGATTATCTTCAGCCGCCTAGAGCCGCAGATAGGTTTCGGCTGGGCCACACGCGTGATCGCATTTATCCTTCTGGGACTGTCCGTCGTGCCGTTAATCTTCATGCATCCTCGTGTGCCGCCACCCCGTCACAAGAGGGCCTTCCTCGACACCGACGCCTTCAAAGAGCCCCCGTTCCTAAGCTTTGCGGGCGCGGGCTTCTTCGCGTTCGCAGGGCTGTACGTGCCCTTTTTCTACATCCAGTTATATAGCCTGCGGTACAACATCACGAACGAGGACCTGAGCGCTTATTTGGTCACCCTGTTGAATACGGGCAGCGTATTCGGGAGGATACTGCCGAACTTTGTGGCTGATTACCTCGGTAGCATGAACATGCTAGCCGCGACGACGCTGGGCGCGAGCATTCTCGCGTTCGGCTGGTTTGGAGTGCGAAACCTTGCGGGCACGGTCGTGTTCGCGCTGCTCTTTGGGTTCTTCAACGGCGGCGTGACGAGCTTGCCTCCTAGCGCGATCGTCGGCCTGACGCCGGATATGAGCCGGCTAGGCACGAGGATGGGCATGTTGTTCGCGTTCGTAGGGCTGGCGGTGCTGGTGGGGACGCCGATTGCGGGCGCTATATTAAAGGATGTGAATGATGATGGGGCGTGGAAGGGGTTGATTGCGTTTAGTGCTGCGACGATGTTTGTGGGCGGTGTTGGGTTCGTGGGGACTCAGTGCTTGCATATGAGGGGACAGAGAGGGAAGGAGGAGAGTGAATAGAAGGGGAGTTGAGGTGAAGATGGGGAAGAGTGTGAACCTGTGAAGACGGAGCATATAGACGGAGTTATGGGTTATAGACGTATATGATGCATGAATGAGATGACAGATCTAATGTTCTCGAAGCTAGAGTCTTACGTAATGGAACAAACAGTCTTTTTGCTGTTCTCGTTATAGAGAGTGTCGTTCATATATGGCTGGTCGAACGATTGGCCTCATCCAGTTCTGAAGCTCAGTTGGGTTTGATGAGAAGCTATCGAACGCCACATCAGGCCATCAGATAATGCTTATCAGTTGAAGAGTTTTTATAAGTATAGCGAGTAGAGCACGAGAAAATGTCGACAATTATTGAAAAACGATGTTAAATTCTTTTTGTAGTATTCTAATTTATTGGTGACCTCTATAGTATCACGCATTTCGTAGGCAAACCGCATGGGCCTTCGCCCTTCTCCTTTTTCTGCGGCACAGCAGCGTCAGCAGCTGGTTGGGTCTTAGCTTCTTCCTTCTTGGCACCATCATGTAGTCACGCAGAGCCGGAAGCGAACTTGGCAACGGTCTTGTAGAACTCAGCGCCCTGGGTCTCGGCGATTTCGAGCTCCCTTGCGCTGGGCTGGCGCGAGCCGTCGGCGCCGGCAAAAGTGCCCGCGCCCCATGGTCCGCCACCATGGACCTCGGAGAGATCGGTTAGAGCGGGGAAAGCCTTGGCGTACCCAAAAGGCACGTAGATGATGCCGTGGTGGGCGAAGGTCGACATGGCGGCCAACGCGGTCGACTCCTGACCGCCGCCTAGGGACGCAGTCGAGAGGAAGAGACCGGCCGGCTTGCCGTAGAAGCCGCCCGTTTGCCACTGCTTGCCGGTCTTGTCCCACCACTGGCGCCATTGCGCGGGGAAGTTGCCGTAGCGCGTCGGGATGCCGAGCAGGAAGCCGTCGTACGGCTCGAGGGTCGCCGGGTCCTCGATTACCGGGACGTCCTTGGCCGGGCCCGGAGCGTACATCTTGGTCAAGACCTCTTGGGGCAGGGTCTCGGGGATCTGGTAGATGTCGGCGGTGCCGCCGGCTTTCTCGATACCGGCCTTTTCGGCTTCAGCTAGCTTACGGACGTGGCCGTATGTGGAGTACTAGAGACATACATGTTAGTTGGTTTGGTTCCACTATAATAGTGAGAGCTACGACTCGGTCAAGAGGGAATCTATCATGCAATTGGAGAAGTAGGAATGACGTCTAGGCAAAGTCATGCTACTTTCTTGCCATTGGAATTGGCTGTTTTTTCTGCAAGTCTCGGTGGCCGAGCTCTAGTTGAGGGGTAAAGTTTGGAGTAGCTTTTCTCCCCCCTTTATCCATCCCCGCGCAAAACTAATTGCATGTAATAGAAAGTACATAGTAAGAGACTTACATAAACGATAGCAATCTTAGGAGCCATTGTGAATAAATAAACGAGATAAGGGGTATCTAGTTGCTGCGCTGGGTATGAAAGAAGAGGTAAACGTAGGAATCGATGTCGTATAAGCGTGAGTAACGTCTGTAGTGTGTTTCTTGAAGTATATTGAATTAGGAAATAGAGGAAGATGGTACTCTACGGCGGGATCTCTTTGCCTTTATATTCGTATCTACCACCCATGAAAACGTAATGGATAATAGCCGCTAATAGTCGGCATGGATCAGGATGTGGGGATGGCAGGCTTTGCTTTTGCTTACCTCTTGCTCCCAAAGATATTATTAAGTTGCTATTGGAGGTACCTACATAATGGATGTCGTAACTAGGACGATCTTATTCGGTGGCAGACATGCGGTTTGAAATTTCGATTTCGGTCTGTCTTGTTCTGTCTATGCCATTCTTCTCCTAGACCTATCCTAGCAGTACTCGTTGGATCTCCACTCCCCCTACATAGGAGTAGTAGCAGTAGTAGCAGTAGTAGTAGCTAGCCCGGCTCGTCTGCCGGGACTGCAGAGTAGCAACGCGCCGCATCTCAAACTGCAGCTTATGCATATTCTGCCGCAAAGGTATCCTTCCCCTCCATGTCTGGTGTATATTGACAGTGTATCAACGGTATCAATTTGGTTCGGTTTCATTAGCGGCCACTACCATTAGGCGCGATATCACGGATCAAAGGGAAAGCTTACATACGTGTTGCCAGGTTTAAACAAGAAAATTATTCCCGTTAGAGTTTCCGTACATGTACCTACCTAGGATGAGGAGCATCTTGCTACTTACATGTAGGTTAGGAGGTACCTACATGTACTTACAGGAGCTATGGTGATGCGCCGTCCGTCATATATCACATGTTGTATGAATTAGGCTTTACTTCTCAACACTTGGAAGCTGGCACCATACCTATTTCGACTTCGTATCAAAACTCCGCTTAGCAGCTTAGATCAACTATAATATATTGAGTACATAGGTATGTAGTTAGGTACCTAATTACATACAATACGAAGCGATTGATACTAGAGCTGCTTGTGTACAATATTGTAAACACAGTCTATTAAGTTCCGACTTGCGGCTCCAACCGCAACTTACGGGTGGATCAACTCCAATTCTGGGTAAACTTTGTTTTTGTACTTCCCCAATCCGGGATGGCGAGATCGACTCCGCTTGCTGAATAACGGCTTACACTCCGCTCGCGTAATTCTTATGAGATGTCTAGAATTGGGTAATCTCATGGTTGTATGGGCCATAATGTGGAGTTTTAAGCTGTATCATCATCCAGCTAGCAAATCGATGGCTTGCTGTTACAAAGTGAAGGCTTACTTTTTAATCAAGATAGGCAAGAATATCGTATCATCTTGTTTTGTCGTCTTTGACAAAGCAGAAGCTATTACAACGTATGAATCTCGCCTTTGCTAGTCGATCGAAGATATACACTACATGGGTGTAGTCAGCAACAACTAAGCGTGGGTAATGATCCAGTAATCAGGTACGGTAATCTGCCCCCTCATCCCCACAGTAGACGCTGCGATCCCACAGGAGATTCTCCCCAGACTGCCAGAATACTACTCTATCGTGCGTACCTGCAGTTTGACATCGTTGTTTCATCAGTCATATTCTCTTCACATTCTCCAGTCTACTTCTTCTACCTGGTGCGGTACGTTGTGACAGCATCGCCATTGAGCAGAGGAAACGCACAGCTTCAGCTTTTCATGACGTAATACGCGCCCCGCCGCAGACAATGATATGCTCTCAGTTCATTATAGGATGTCGGTGCTGTAGCAGTGCAGATAGACAGCTTCCCCTCGCTACCCTTTCTACCCGGCGCCTGGTACTGTCAGATTCCTGCAAATCCCGGTTCGGAAAGCCAATTATAGCAGGTTGGTGACGGTCCAAAAACATCATTTCTTGGCATTCTGATTCTCATTATTCAGCTCGTTATTTAACTTAAGTAACCAGCTTATGATTGAAAGGGAATCCATTTAAAAGCTCTTGATATCTTCTAGACAATAGGAAATATAAAACTTTTCGTACCTAAATCATTCCCTCCCACAATTTTCAGCCTGCGGGTTTTATTCTGATAAGTCTATTGCTCTATAGATTGCTCCGAAACGGGCTTTAAAGTCAAGATGGGGCTATGAGAAGAATGCCGTCGATACAATTTTGGCCTTATTTCCTGAAGTATGGGAGGTAGGTAGGTTGCTAAAGCATACTTAGGAAAAGGAAAGAGAGTCTGCTCAAGGAAAGCTGTAAGAACTTTTTTCTTTACTATCTAGGTAGCTTGTACCATTGATAACGTTGGTCATTTGGTTTCTACTCAATTAAGATGCTCAGTTATATAGGCGTCAAGCTCTTCCAACGCTTGGCGGAGTACCTCGGTCTCACTCACGTATCCAATGCGGACAAACCCGTTGAAGGACGCCTCACCATGGCCAAAGCAGCGTGTTCCTGGGAGGAACATAACCTTGGTCTTGTCTAAGACATCTTTACAGAACGCTTCGTCGTCAACCGGCGTCCCATTTTTGTACTTAAACTGCACGAAGGCAGTTGTTCCCGCTGTCGGTTTTATCCAGGAACAATTGATCGAGTGGTCTTGCACAAACCGGTCCAATAGTTGTAGGTTGTTTCTAGCTAGCACGAGGTTCCGTGCTAGAAGCTGCGGCCGCACGGTGTCGCTCAGAGCATATCGAGCTACTTGGTCGTCAAGCTGCGACACGCTGATGGTGGTGTAGTCGCGAGCTGATGCGAAGGCCTCGATCATGGATGCGTCTTGGGATGCGATCCAGCCGACTCGGATACCAGCGAGAGCCCAGGCCTTAGACATGGAGCTCGTCACCACAACTTTTTGATAGCCCATAGAGACGACAGAGGGTGGAATATCGTCTGTTTTAATGCTGTGAAATAAGGGCCTATATACCTCATCTGAGAATAAAATGATATCGTTTTTGCGGGCAAGGTCAACGATCCCTTCTAAGGTCTCTCGAGGTATTGTTACCCCTGTCGGGTTATTAGGATTGTTAATGACAATCATCTAAATCAGTCAGCTTATGGACCTAAGCAATTGGCAAAAATCTCTATCTGGAAATTAAGAAACATGCCTTCGTGTTGCTCCTGATCATGGTCTCGAGCTCTGCGACGTCTGGTACGAAGTCATTCCCTCGCTTCAGCTTCCATAGTGAAACATCGGCTCCTAGAGATTCGGGAATGGAGTACAGCTGCTGATAGGTTGGGAAGATACAGATGACGTGGTCCCCCGGCCCGACAAGAGTGTAGAAGACTAAGTGGTTTGCAGAGATAGCTCCTTGCGTGACGATAATGTCCTTGGGAGATAACGGCGAAGTATTCGTTACTGTCTTGCTCTCGCCCTCGTTATAAGTGGCCGCTATATTGCGACGTAGTCCATCGGATCCCCGTATTGGACCATACGTCAGCGGCTTGGAGAAGTCAACGATTGGACGTGCATCTTCTTGTTGGGCGCTGTTAAATCGAGTCAACTGGTCTATCGATATAGATGAGCAACACGTTTCGGCGATGTTGAGAACCCCCGGGGTGTTCTCATATCTGTCCATCCACTGCTCTACCTCAAATGCCGGTATTTTGACCATGTTGTGCCTGATTTTGTATCTCGGTGAGTGTATTGAAAGTCTGAGCCTTCAAGTTCCTCCCGTGATAATGCGTAGCTCAAAAGATACAAAATTTAGCCTGGGGTGAGGGTGTACTTGATCCATAGTTCATATGGGGTCTATCAGAATGACTGAATATACACTTTGATGCCTTATACGATAGTTACATTGGCATGCAAAGGGCGTGAAGTGGGACCCCTAGGGCGTAGTCGCTTGGAAGCTATATCACCACTAACCTCCTATGTAGATGCGGAGATAGCGGGGAAGGTGAAAAAAGGACGTAGGTTCTAGGCCACATAGGATTATTCTCATAGAGGAAGCCGCTTTAGTCAGGTTTCCAACTGCATGTAGATAAATGCAACTAGCACCATGAATGAAGTATTCGAGAGACCTACTTCTGATATTGTTCCTTATAATAACTGACCGAGATCTGAGAGGAGCTTACTAACCCCGTATTAGGTTCATATACGTATTCCTCTGACCAAAATTTAGGTACCTAGGTACGTATGGGTCTAGCTATGCTGCACGGATATATAAGGAGTCGTTGTTCTATACTTGACGCATATCGAATAGATGCCGGCGTTACAGTTTTTCTAGGTACGTTAGATTATCTAGGCAAATGATGAATAATGAGGCATTAGGGGAGAGTTCGAATACTAGTATTAGCATTTCTCTTATTTGGCATTTTGCTTTCCTTTATTATTGGACAGAACCAAAGCTCGGAAAGGTTGTTAATTGTTGGCCTTGACTAAATAATATGAGGTATTAACTTCTATGAAGCCTTCCTGGAGGCATTCGATCCATGCCAATTCCCAAGTTACCTCTACCTTAGCTTGGCATATTGATAAGAACTGGTCAATTACCTGTAGTTCAGCGTGAGTCGCGATTATATAAAGGTAGACGGTTGAGTTATGGCATGTTGCGAAGAGATTGAGATTGAGACTTTTGTTGAAACATCTCACCGATATATGCTGATTATATGCTGTCTTTTAGTTGCATTCAACTAACTGAAACAAGGCATAAATCCAGATAGAGTTATAAGTTGGGGGAGTTGAAGTAGTTGTGCTTACTACTTCGGGCAGCTCCATGCTGCCAAGCCTTTATCTAGAGCCAACCAGCGCGCTGTCCCAAACTCTGCCAGGGCAGGGCCGTCGGGGCTGTCAACCGTGCCACCTCACCTGCCTCTGGTGCCAATTTCCCGAAGCTCGGCTCCATCTGTTGCGGCTTGTCCCTCTACCATCCATCTATGTAACTCTCTCACTCTACTTTACCTTATCCTTCTCAACTTGCTCTGGCGAGTTGTCTTCCGACTTTGGGTCGGTAACACCTAGAACTCCCTCTTTCTCTTCTTATCATTTCTCATTATTTTCATTTATTTTTACTTCCCTTGTGACCCTATCAACACCAAATCCCAGCACTGACATCATTCACGCGGTTAGCTAGGCTAGCACAAGCTTGCGTAGGTACACTAACGGAGCTGGTGGTGTAGGGGCGGTGCGGTCAGCTGGCCAACCGACCAAGCATCTGGCCTTTAGGGACCTGCAATCTCGGGCCCTTTCCGCTATTCTGGAGCTCTGTGTTTCGTGGGGCCTGCAGTTTAATGTGGCAGCCTATCGCCGAGTCCCGTCTTTCCCTCCTTCAACATTATCGACTTAGTGTTTGCGACCATCAATAACTTCGGCCCTACGGCACTGCCCATCATGTCGTCGTCGAGTCTTCGGCATGTCGCCCTCGGGGCGCTCTCGCTGTCAGGCCTCGTCGCCGGCCAAAGGAATTTCACGCAGGTCGATATGATGCGGGCACAGCTAGCTCTATTAGACGATCGACCGAGTGACTGTCCACCTTGGTACGCCAACCTAGCTTTTCGCTCCCTATATGATTCGCAACCTAACCTATGCCCTTATCTAGTTTTAACTGTCTATTACCGGCTTACGAATGTGGCCAATATGCTGACTGTAACGAATATAATGGAAAATGCGAGTGCCCTGCCGGGTTTGGAGGCGACGATTGCTTCGAACCAAGTACG
Source organism: Hypoxylon sp. EC38 (assembly GCA_002120335.1). NCBI lineage: Eukaryota > Fungi > Ascomycota > Sordariomycetes > Xylariales > Hypoxylaceae > Hypoxylon > Hypoxylon sp. EC38. The sequence goes on from KZ111262.1 coordinate 226,250, forward strand.
ATTATCTGCGCTACCCCGACCTCGTCTCAAATATCGCTGACAATGCTACAGCTTGCGGATCGCTCGCACGAGGCAAAGAACGGCCTATAAGATCTGGCGATACCTGTGAATGTGACGAAGGCTGGACTGGAATCAACTGCAATGTCTGCACTCAGGATAGCGCCTGCGATGCTCTTATGGAGACAGGGGATGGCGGTGTCTGTTACCAGAATGGCGAGGTCGTACAAAATAACCACCAGATGTGCGGCGTCACAAACGAGAAAATCCTTACTATGCTCAATGGCAAGATTCCCCAGGCTACTTTCACTTGCGAAAAAGAAACAGGATTCTGCGACTTCCAATGTGAGGGAACCCTTCTGGTAACGGCGTAGCTGGTGTATGGCTGACCTTGAATAGTTTGGATTGATCGACTCGAATCCTTCTACTGTCACCTCGAGAATTGCGAGTCTACCGCAGACTTCACTTCGGACCAAAACAGTACCTTTTACAAGTGTCCTGATGTCCAGTGCAAATGTATCAAGGATCGTATGTTGTGCGGAGCTGAGGGTTCCATCGACTTGACGGACTTTCTTAAAGAAGAGGTTCATGGTCCAGCCACTTTCAGTTGCCTACAGGAGAATGGTGGAATCAATAACTGCAAATTTAAGGAACCATCTCTGGATTGGATGGTAGGCAATTTCTTCGGCGATGAGAGTATCGAGTTGGACTGCCGCTCTGGTGAATGCCTTTACCACACTCAGGTCCCCGGCTACGAGCGCCCCATCAAGAAGATCAACACGCCCTTGATTGCGGGCGTCATTGCGGGATGCTCCTTGTTTCTGGTCGCTGTTATCTTGCTCATCTGGTACCTCTCTCACCGACAATATCGGTATGGACCCATCCATCTGGATGACTCGGACGACGAAGCTATTAAATTGATGACCGATCATAAGCCTGCCACTTTATATTTCGAGAATGTATCGTATGGGCTGAACGGGAAGACTATTCTGAACGATATCAAGGGAATTGCGCATCCCGGCGAGATTACGGCCATCATGGGTGCCTCGGGCGCGGGAAAGACTAGCTTTCTGGATATTCTCGCTCGCAAGAACAAGCGTGGACAGACATCCGGCGACTTTTATGTTAACGGAGAAAAGGTTACCGACGTCGAGTTCAAGAGTGTGGTAGGCTTCGTTGATCAGGAAGATACTATGCTTCCCACTCTAACTGTGCACGAAACGATTCTAACTAGCGCCCTCCTTCGCCTTCCACGTGGAATGGGTCGCGCTGCTAAGGAACAAAGGGTTTACGAAGTTGAGAAGCAGCTTGGCATTTATCATATTCGCGATTCTCTGATTGGCTCCGAGGAAGGTAAAGGAAGGGGTATCTCTGGTGGTGAAAAGAGACGTGTTGGCATCGCTTGCGAACTTGTCACTAGCCCTTCGATCCTCTTCCTCGACGAGCCCACCAGTGGTCTGGATGCCTTCAATGCATTCAACGTCATTGAATGCCTTGTGACACTGGCAAAGACGTACAAGCGAACTGTTATCTTTACCATCCACCAGCCGCGCTCCAACATTGTTGCCTTATTTGATCGCCTCATCCTCCTTGCTCAGGGCAAGACGGTGTATTCCGGCCCCTTCTCGCAATGCCAGGAATATTTTGATCAAATCGGTTACTCCTGTCCTCCGGGTTTCAATATTGCGGATTACCTTGTCGATCTTACCATGCATGCCGGGTCCTCCAGTACCTTTGACGACGGATCTATTGTGAATGATGTTGCGAGCGTTGGCCCTAGCAGTACAACGGCTGTCAAGTCGATTGCACTCGCATCTGGAGCTACTAGCATCGCTGAAGATAGTTCGACTGAGCCTTCTTCCAGCCGACCTAAGTCCAAGCGCAAGGATTCAGTCAAAGCAAGGCAAGAGCGAGAACTTTTCACAAGACGGAAGAATACTATCGACACTGCTGCGTCTTCTGATGTGGATGAAGATGTTGGATCGTATAAGCTACGTAAGCAGCCGGCTGGCGTTGTTCCCCCGCACGTAGTTGTCGAAGACGTCCACGATCTTCCGCCATCCGCAGCAACTAATCTCGATGGACTTGTTCAAGCCTATGCTACATCTGACATTGCAGGCAACATCCACGACGAAATTCAACAAGCAGTGACTAGTGCTCGACTTGCAAACGGCCAAAATGGGAACGGGACTGACGGTACACAATCCAACGGTAGCGCGATTGGTCGCGGTTATGCTCGTGTTGGTTATTTGAGCCAGTTCATGATTCTTTCGCAGAGGACTTGGAAGAACCTTTACCGTAACCCGCTTCTGATGTTGACTCACTACGCCATTGCGATATTGCTTGCTGTCCTCTCTGGATATCTCTTCTACGGACTCACTGACGATATCCCTGGGTTCCAAAACCGGCTTGGCTTGTTCTTTTTCCTCCTTGCACTTTTTGGCTTCAGCACCCTGACCAGCTTGAATGTCTTCGCCTCAGAACGGCTTCTGTTTGTTCGAGAGAGAGCAAATGGATACTACTCTCCTATCACCTATTTTGTCGCAAAGGTGCTATTCGATATTATCCCCCTTCGGATTATTCCACCAATTCTGATGGGAGCTATTATCTATCCTATGACGGGTCTTATACCGGATGCACCGCATTTCTTCACATTTATACTGGTTCTCGTATTGTTCAATTTGGCTGCTGCTACAATCTGTCTGTTTATCGGAATTGTCTGCAAAGATAGTGGTGTAGCGAATCTGATAGGGAGCTTGGTCATGCTTTTCTCTCTACTATTTGCTGGACTACTTCTCAATCACGACGCAATTCCTGATGCGGCACTCTGGCTTCAGTCTCTGTCCATCTTCCACTATGGGTTCGAAGCTCTTATCGTCAATGAGGTCATCAAACTTACTCTTGTGGATAATAAATACGGACTCGACATTACGGTTCCTGGAGCGGCAATCCTCAGCTCATTCGGTTTCAACAACAGCGCAAAATGGATGGATATTATGAACCTAGGTATCTTCGCTGCAGTCTTTGTGGTGTTGGCCTACGCTGCTATGCACTTCTTGCTTGTAGAAAAACGATAGAATGTGGTTAGGATATATGGAGGAATATGTGTAGAATTACATGGGTATCCATTCGAGCATTGGCCAAATTGGTCTTTGATGCATTGTTACATTTCAACTTTTCCTGCATAGCTCGGAAGGTTGAGCTGGGTTCCTCACATATGGGACACTTGGGGCGTTTCGAGGTTAGGCATGTTCGTCGATATTCACCATTTCGTATACAATATGATAGATGATCGATGTTTTATACATATGATACAACTTGGGTGAAGCTGTGCAATTTTAATCTATACAACGACAGCCGTAGCTGGCATCAATTCCCTAATCGGTTGGTGTCTTCCCTGTACCTAATTAGAGTAGAGTCGTGATCCAGCATCCTCGTGTCAGAGCGTGGCACATCTAATCCATCACTCCATTCCCATGCTGGCATTAGATCCCATCTAGCTTGCCACCTGTGAGCTCCTCGGCCACCTCCTTCTGCCTCTTGAGAGTCCGCGTCTTCTCCGACTCAGCGTTCTTCATAAACCCGCTCGACGTCCGCGATACATCGTTCAGCATATCAGCAACGGTAGGAGGCTTGCCGTCCAGGTCCCAGATATTGCTCACCGCGAAGCCGCTAGCCGATACACCCTGTTTCTTCCAGTAGTCGGGCGCGAATAGCTTGTCGACCTCGGCCTCGAGCTCCTTCTCGCTCACAATGAACGACCGCGCCTTCATATACAGCTCCTGAATGGCGTCCCTCCGCGCCTCGCTCTTCTGCGCAGATAGGAACTCGGTGCGCGCCCGGGACTCGAGCGCTCGCTCCATACGTTGCGGGTCCGGCAGCACGGCCGTTTGCAGGGTCCCCGCGTTGATGGACGCCCGCGTGAGCCGCTCGTCCTCGCGCTCGGGGGCCAGCATGGCGGCGCGGTTCGCCACTAGCCGCGCGGTCTGCCGCTCCAGACGCCGCTTCTCGAAGGACTGCTTCCGCGAGTACAGGGCCCGCACGCCCTCGCGCATGTTCTCGCGGCGCGAGGCCGCCATGAGCCGCTTCCAGGCTTGGATGTCGGAGCGCGGCGGCTGCTGCGACTTCGCGGATGTGGGAGCCGGCGCAGACCGCGTTAGCCATTCGTCTTGTGGCTTCAGGTGCCCGTCGCGCTGCTTGAAGACTCGGCGGGGGATGGGCAGGTGGCCCTTTACGGGCTTGAGCTCGCGGAGCGCTTCGATGGATTGGTCTTGCGGCGGGTTCGGCACGTTGATGAAGAGAGGGGATTCGGGCGGGATTTGCTGCTGCGGTGAGGGTCGGCTGGCGCTGGAGGAGAAGAGGGCTGCTGCTCGGGCGATGGTGGTTATCGGTGTGGCTCTTGGCATGAGAGCCGGCCTGGGTAGTAATGGTGGCATTTTAGTTTGTTTAGGAGTGCGCCCTTTGCACACTGGCTCCAGAATAGAAAACTCTCAGCCGGGTCAGATCATTGGGTGTTTTTGTTTACAGATGGCCTGCCGCTGCCCTTGTGTCGAACGTTGAATTCGCTTCTTCAGAAAAGTTGCAGAGAAATTCGTGAGACCCACTTCATGGAGTTTTGGGGGTCCAATCCAATGACGGTACCGCGATTGCTAGATGCTTAGTGGGGTGGATAAGGTTCGACAGAATTGAATTTCTAGGCGGTACCTAGGCTTAGTCAGCAGCGGTTCAATACCGGCAAAAGTTTTAGCGGGTTGAACCTAAGAAAAAAAAAGTTCATAGCTGGACCCTCCAACCTCTTCTTTCGACAAGTTCACATCACCTCATCTCACCCGTTTTCTTTTTACCAAACCTCTCGAGCTCAAAATATTTGGGCGCAATGGGGACTGGTAAGAAGGAACGTAACCGGCTGGCCCGGCAGGGCAAGTCGGGGTCGGGCATGGATAATATCAAAGTGAAGGGTGAGAATTTCTATCGCGATGCGAAAAAGGTCAAGGCCCTCAATATCAGAAAGGATGACGGCAAACCCACGCGAAACGCCGAAGGAAAGATTATCCAGGCTGCCAAGTACCAGTCCAGAGATGTCCCCTCTGCTCGTGTCGAGCCTAACAGGAAGTGGTTCACCAACACGCGTGTCATCTCGCAGGACTCTCTCAAGGCCTTCCGGGATGCGATGGCTGAGAAGGCCAATGACCCATACCAAGTCCTCTTGAAGTCAAACAAGCTCCCCATGACCCTGATCAGAGACAACACGGATACGCAAAACGGGATAAAACAGCACAAGGCGAAGATGACAATCGAGAGTTCACCGTTCGCTGATGCCTTCGGCCCAAAATCTCAGAGGAAGAGAGTTAAGTTAGATGTGAGCAGTCTGGCGGATCTAGCTGAAGATACCGAGAAGAGCATGGACGCATACAAGGACCGCCTTGAGCAAGCAAAGCTGCTGAGTGGTAATTCTGGTGTTGACCTTGATAGAGCTGGTGAAGGCCAAACCAACGGTGAGGATGCTCTCACTATGGCCATCGAACCAATCTTCAACAAGGGCCAGAGCAAGAGGATATGGAATGAGATGTACAAGGTATGGAACGCCCTTAATTTAGACCGAATTTTCACTAATAGCTAACGTCACCAGGTCCTAGAGTATGTAACATACCATCTTTTAGGTTTTCTACACCAATCTTCAGCGGACTTCAGATCCCCTTTTCTGAGTGTGTACTAACTACGAATAGTGCCAGTGATGTTGTCATACACGTCCTTGATGCCCGAGATCCTCTAGGCACTCGATGCCGAAGTGTGGAAAAATATTTAAGGACAGAGGCTCCCCACAAACACCTCATTTTCGTGCTGAACAAGACCGATCTGGTACCAACGAGCGTAGCGGTAAGTACCAAATTTCTATTCCATCTATTCTTTATGGACCCCAATGGTTTTAGTCAGGGTGCTTTCTCTATATTCAGTGAGAAGTAATCCGTTACGGCATTGGGAGATCAAATTTCCCAACTTACCGTTCTCGTGTCTTCGGACCGGGAACTGACGGAGCCCCGTTTTGGGGCACTGTCACCAGTTGGGCTTTGTTTCATTTGAGTTGAGATCTATCTCTGCCTATTTGGGGCAGCTCGTGGTAGATTTCTTAGTAGTGATTCATACATGCCATATCTTATTATCATATCGATTTTCTGCAAGTTGGCCAATTCTCGAGTTGATGCTAATGTTGCGTAGGCTGCGTGGGTTCGTCAACTTTCGACAGAGTATCCGACCCTTGCTTTCCACTCCAGCATAACGAATCCCTTCGGGAAGGGCTCTCTGATCCAGCTTCTCCGACAATTCTCACAGCTGCATTCGGACCGCAAGCAGATATCCGTCGGCTTAATTGGTTACCCCAACGTGGGGAAGTCCTCTATAATCAACACTTTGCGCAAGAAGAAGGTTGCCAAGGTAGCTCCAATTCCCGGCGAGACAAAAGTCTGGCAATACATCACCCTGATGAAGAGGATTTATGTAAGTGATATCCCTCTTCAAAATCATTGCCTAAAGAAGCGGTTACTAATTCATTGTTATAGTTAATAGACTGCCCTGGAGTGGTTCCGCCCAACCAGAACGACACCCCACAGGATATCCTACTTCGTGGTGTGGTTCGAGTAGAGATGGTGGAGAATCCTGAACAATACATCCCTGCGCTATTGGCGAAGGTCAAGCAACACCATATGGAGCGCACATACGAAATCAAAGGGTGGAATGATCATATCCATTTCCTAGAGCTTCTTGCTCGAAAGGCCGGTCGATTATTAAAAGCTGGAGAACCAGACGTAGACGGCGTGGCCAAAATGGTGTTGAACGACTTTATGAGGGGTAAAATCCCGTGGTTTACTCCAGCCCCTATTCAAGAAGGGGAAGAGGGCAAGGGCATCGAAGGACGCGAGGGTAGACTTGGCGAAATGCCGAAGAAGCGAAAGAGAGATGATCTGGAGAGTGTCCCCGACACATCTATCGCTCCATCGATTACTTCGCCTTCTAAGGATGAAGATAGCGCCAGTGAGGCAGAGGAAGATTTTGAAGGATTTGACAGCGACAGCGATGGGTCATCAGATTCTGAGGCTGGGGCTGCTGTCGATGATGAAGATGAAGATGATATGATACCCCTTGACGAGTTGAGCGACATTGATAGTGGATCGAGCGATGAAGAGGAAGGATGAAGATCTATTCCCAAGGAACAGGAATGCCTAATCGGTAACCTTTGTTTCTGGGATACGTTCTCGTCTCCTCGTATTGGGCGTTACCTACTCCGGGGAGCCGATGAACAGGCAGACGAGCCGGATACGTTACGTTGCTGCTGCTGCTTGGTGCTATTCGTCTTGCAAGTTGACATTTGAGCGGGAGACTCAATACTCTATCTACTTAACAGCAGCCTACATGCTATTCGCGGACCCGGTCGGCTCTCTATCTAGGCGACCCGCGACAAGATTGGGACTGGCCTAAAGGTCTACCTACAGTTAGTCTGCGGATCCCATACAATCATATGCACTTAGTTGCTAGTTCCCAGAGATATAATTTCAGGGTAGCCCTTGAAGAGTACTTGTAACTTCGGGTCGTCCGCATCGCACAACAGGCGCACTCTATAAATCTCACGACTGGAACAAGTCAGTGCGCACCAACGAGACCACATCAGTCGCCTATCTGCATAGTCCATACTTGGTCACTTGCTATCTCTAGGCTGATGTCGACATTAGGTCAACAGATGTGAAGAGGTTTAACCACTTCAAATAATCAAAGAAAGAATATAAAGTCCAAGAATTTGGCTTACCAGAAGCATTACTACTCTGTATTCTTCCTTCCTCATTAATTGACTAGACCGTGAATAACTATGCGACTCTTGGTTTCTAGAATAGAGCTATACTATGATTTTGCTGTGTAAAATATATCGCAAAATCCACGAATTCCCTAGGTATCCGAATGCGACTTCTTCCTCGCCCTAGGTAGCGCAGCTCTAGTCGCTCCTTCCAGCATGAATTGGGTACCTAAGTAGGTAGATATGCATTTGCAGTTGCCCGGGTATCATTTAGAGGGTCCCGTCATATTGGAAACCAGTTGTCAGGCACCTAACGTACAATTGAAGAAGCAGGCGCGATCCATGGATACGGGATTTCTTATTCGGTTACCTTACGTGCGTTATAAGGGAATCCCACCTTTTCTCACTATTCAATGATTTCTACCCCAAGCCTCGACTAATCCGGTTTATCCATCTTGGATCTATTTCTAAGTATACCCAGCCCTGTGGTTTTGGCTCTGTCTTGGGGAAAATCGACATTCAATAATCCTTCCGGTTTTGCCTATATCACCCAAGATTCTACGGCCGTTCTGGTTTTTCGTGGCCAAAATGCTGCTGCCAATCTTACTCATCGCCTTTCTGGCAATGCTCGCCTCTGTGGAAACCATCGCCGTTCAAATGAATGCCGGATGTGGTTTTCACCTTTCAACATCGGGAGGTTTCAACGGCTCCGTGGGCCAGCTGGCCAACGGTCAAGTGCGAGCTGGGAGCGACTTAACGCCGTCTCTGTTCACTTGGTTCGGGGACGCTTTCGCCGATCAGCAGGGCAGAAGGTGCTGGTGGACTCGTATGGTTTTATTACTGACCCCAAACTGCTTTTTCCACCGTCTTGCTAACCCAACACCTCGTATTTTAGCTCCCACATCCGTTCTCCAGTGCGATTGGAACCAGGAACCGAGCCACGGTTTCGAAGTTGGCTGTTATGGGGGCGTGTCGTACAGGGATCAATCTTTGTTCTATGAGTGTTATACCGGCGATGGCGATGAGGTCAACTTGTATCTTCAGCCGAAGGGTATCAATTGCTCTACCATCATGCTCCACGCTGACGCCTGTCGTCCCGCATGTGCCGGCGAAAGTTCATCATCCTCACTATCGACTGATACAACCATGTACCAACCATATACGACATCAACTTCTCTTCGAACCTCGACAAGTAGTGCAAGACACAGTTCTTCACAGGTAACAACTATTACTACTTCTTCTCCGGCTTCGGGAAGCACTTATACACCTGGCCCTGGTCGATGCGATGTTGCTATCGCCGAAAGTCCAGACGAGATCATTCTCATCGACAAGAAGAGTCCTGATACAGCCTACGGCCTGAATTCTGATATGTCCGTGAAGTTATCGCCAGACTCCTCGACCATCTTCGTCTTTCGCCTCACTGCCATGGACGCCGGCAAGGAATGTGCGCTGGTCTTTAATCTGCCTCCCGTTACACAGCAACAACCCCCTTGGTATACACTGACAGGGTCCGGCCAAGTACGTTTCGCGCTGCTAGACATGTCACCAGCCAACCCTGGGAATACGACTTACAACAATGCACCGGGCGTCGCGATGCCTCTTGAGGCGGTGGTACTGACGCCAGGAATGACCCTTAAACCCCTTACGTTCCCATGTCCTGGGGAAAATGTGGATATTGCAGTTATGATGAAGGATGACACCGGTTCCGATGCGCATCTGGAGTACAATCAGCTCGAACCACAGTTGCCGCTTGGGCTCTACCTCGTCATGTGCTAAGGCATAGACCCTCGGACTGGCATGGAACTGCGTTTAATTGAGATTTGAACTCATAACGGAATGTCAAAAGAGGAAGAAAAGAATGAATGAGTTAGTTGAGTTTTATGATTTGCTTGTGTCCTTTTGGAACTCTGGTTTTTTGGACGGGAAGTAGGAGGCTGATACGTTACCCCTTTTTGGACGATGTGGTTTGAAGTCGTACTAGGTTATACGAGACGCAGATTCAAGTAATAATAGAAATTGATGATTTGAAACACGAGAAACTGAGAGTATAGTAATATGCTTGCCTTGATGATAGACGTATTACAAAAGATGCTTCAGCCCAAGCGAGGCGAATGGTCGGTATCAGTTAGGACAGTAATCCAGGCTGTTCAACCCTGAAGAAACATACACGTATCTCCTAATTGATATCCATCTCCATGTATCAACAAATATTGCTCCCATGCTTCGCACCGAACACGGATATGACTTTCAAGACTTCTTGATGAACTTCTCTTCCATTTTTGACTCTTTCTCAAGGATTGCACGTCATACGGCCAAAAAACTTCAATATAACATAGGTAAAGATTCTACTGGAATCACAGACACTTAGCGGTAGAATAGATATAAAGGCTACAGTGAAGATATAGGATCCTAGACCTTGGTTAAATACTTACCTGTGGTGAATTAAATAAAAGTCAAATTAATTTAAACATGAACTTTTTAAGATGACTTCGAAGGATCTATTCAAACTAGAACTTCTTCATTGCCTCTGCGTTTTCGAAGCACGTAAGAAATCCTCTTGATCATAGAGCTACCTAGGTAGATATTCGTCATGATTGTTTGTCGGCTGATTCTGTAGGTAAGTGATGGTGAGATATGAAGAGCCTGAAACCAGAAATGGGGACTTAAGACTGATTAGAAGCCGACTTCAACCATGTCCAGTGCGTAGAAGAACTCACCAGGTTCGGCCTTCGGGAAAGAACTATTAAGATGTTAGCTTGGTAACGTGGACTTATCTGAGGCCACCACAAAACAATCAACGTAGTAATTTGTTAAGCTGTGTCTACCTATAGATATATGCAACCATGGCGGGTTTGTAACTTTCAGACTATCCCGACTTCAGTAAGCTCATGTAGCTTGCTGCAGCTTGGTGGTCACCGTAGCTCTACACAGAGCACCAGCAGTCTGTAAGGAGTAGTATCTCAATGCAGATCTTCTACATAAATGGCTTTGATTCCGAGTTAGTATACTTGTAGCCTTGCTTGCCAACATGCTTACATCCTTATTGTAGCGTTGGCTACTGCTACGCGTTGCTTCTGGAGCCTACTACGGCTTCCGCGGGAAGTGAAGTAGGTAAGTAGATAGTCTTATCCGAGGAATTAGGAATGATCTATCTAGTCACGATGGTATCAGGATATTGCTTTTGAGGTAGGTGACAATCAATTAATGGATGATGGTGGCAATCATCGACTTATCTAGATTCCCAATCAGTGCTCCAAGTTGATCCTACGAACTAGTTTCTTACGTCTCGGTATTCTGGTCCGTTATACAAATAGAAAGTACCAGAATGCTTTACCGTGAGTACCTAGGTAATCTTACGGTTGTCGTCATCGTAACGTTGCAGTACTGGTTCGGGAGCTCCTACCAGTTCTTCCCCTTTATCACTAGTGGGCGGGAGTTGGGTCTGGGGCATAGAGCATGGGGAGATAGGTACCGGGTTATCTATCACTAGATAATGTTCAGATGGACGCGTTTATTAAAGGATCGTTGCATGGAATGTGAGCTTTGGCCCCCATCTCATATGACCTTGGGTTCCCCAGATGTCTAACGGAAATGAGTATTAAGCTTAAGTTGCCCTGCATTGGAATCTAAGTTGTATTACCAGGCAGCGTGTCAACGGATATAATCAGGGTTGCAATGACGCGCATGAGCCCTGTCAACCCCCCTTTGAGTGCTTGCATGGCCTTGTCGTGAGACGACGGTTCCCATTTGCTGGATTCGGGGTCCTAATCCCAAAAAGGCAGCTGTTCATGCCAGGGCACCATCACACTCCGGGACCTGCTGCGAGTCAAATGTCTCTGATTGAAGATAGCAAGCTTGCATCTATCGCTCTTGTGATGTAACCAAAAGTGGCACAAATTAAACAAAATCCATTGTGATACTTGCGCGTTCAACAACACGCTTGACCGGAGCCGCAGAATGTCTTACGCAGGTGGAGCGGTGTCGTCGTAGTGTATCGTAGAAATTTTTGGAGTCGGCTGGACTAGTCTCTCTTCCGAACTTGGAAGCTCCAAGCTTTAACCTCATTTCCGATTCGGATAACTTCGCGAGTAGGATGAAGTTCTCTCCACGCTGCCGAAACTAAGTCCCTCCGAGAAATGGTCCGCCGGTGACGCCCCTGTCGATCGCCTCGTCCACCAACTGCCCTCTCGTGCGAAAAGGTAAGCCGCGTGGATTTACCAGCCTGGTCACCTGCTTGAACCGGTTCAGTCATTAGTTGTAGTTTAATATCTGTCATTTGGCTTAGGACTCGGCCCACAAATACCGTCTAGATGCCGATGTATCCAATGATACTGAACTATTTTTGGGTTACAATGAAGCAGCTAATGTCTAAGTAGGGAGCTCAGGATACATCGGCAGCATGTCATGGGCTTGGTTGCACGAGTTTGCTTGTCATCTCATGGCAAGTCGGGGACTACAGGCTTGTAACGTTGGGATGGTCGCGGATAGTTGCCGCAAGCCACGAGGAGGCGGCGAAGAATGTAGAATGAATATATATAGGGCATGTTCAACCCTTCATCGACCCGACTATCCATTCCATATCAGTCGTCTTCAGCCCAGTAACTAGAGCCTCAAGTCCTCAAGTTAAGCTACACATCAAACATGGTTTCCTCCACGCTGACTCTGGCATCCTTGGCCAGCTTTCTTCCCGCAGCCCTCGCCGGCTTCGATAGCAGCTCTCAGAGCAATGTAGCTGTATACTGGGGTAAGCTTATGCACACCATGTATCAATATTCCGCTTAAGCTGACGTATCACGATAGGCCAGAACTCATATGGCCAAAGCACCTCACAAACTCGCCTCGCCGAGTATTGCTCAAGTAAGACTGCCCCACCGGTCTAGATGTTATCGTGCTTTGCTAACACATGTGCTGCAGATAGTAAGATCAATGTGAGACATGTCAATCCTTCAACTTGAAATTCAGAGACACTTACCACGTACACTGTAGATCATTCCTCTAGCGTTTATGAATGGCATTAAGACTCCCATCACAAACTTCGCCAACGCCGGAGACAACTGCACGGTGTACGCCGGCACCCAACTCTTGAACTGCCCTCAACTAGAGGAGGACATTAAGACGTGTCAGTCTGAGGGAAAGACAATTCTCCTCTCCATCGGAGGAGCAACGTATACCGAAGGTGGTTTCTCGGATTCCGCTTCAGCCGAGGCTGCAGCTACCAACGTTTGGAATCTGTTTGGCTCGGATACCAGCCAGGCGAACCGTCCATTCCGGACCGCTGTCGTCGATGGTTTCGATTTCGACTTTGAGTCAACGACTCAGAACTTCGTACCATTCGCTTCCAAGCTGCGTTCGCTTATGGATGCCGATTCCAGCAAGACGTACTACCTTTCGGCGGCGCCACAGTGCCCGTACCCTGACGCCGCGATGAACGACATGCTGAACGGCGCTATCTCGTTCGACTTCATCCAAGTGCAGTTCTACAACAACTACTGCGGCGTGTCGTCCTTCACACCCGGCACAACGACACAGAACAACTTCAACTTCGAGACATGGGACACGTGGGCCAAGAACACCAGCAAGAACAAGAATGTCAAGGTCCTGATCGGCGTCCCGGCTAACACTGGAGCCGGCGGTGGCTACGTAAGCGCCTCTGCGCTGGACCCGATCATCCAGTATGCGAAGCAATTCTCCAGCTTTGGCGGGGTGATGATGTGGGACATGTCTCAGTTATACGCCAACTCGGGCTTCCTCGACTCTGTATATGCCTCGCTGACCGGATCTGGAGCCACGAAGGCCAGAGCCGCCACCACCTTGGTGACGAAGACTAGACCCGCGGCTACTCAAGCCCCTTAAAGTGGAGGGTAAGTTAATCCCTCATCTTGGTTCAACCCGACACCTCACCGAGGCCACCAAGTTCGCCGACTGACGTGCAATTTTTAGAGACATCGACTTCATTCTGTTGAGCAGAGCGGCAGGTGGTCTTCTTGTAAATAGGCAATTGCCATCGAAGATCATTTCATCGGCTGTTGACGACAGGGTGGCGGGGAAGGGGGAGCGTTATCGCAATTTCATGTATATATTGCTGCATGGTGTATATCTCGAGACCTGTATATATGGGTGGAAACTCGATTCGCCAAATTTACAACCATTTTTTCGTTACCACCTGTTCTACAACCACTCTGCCACTTCGGTGATAAAAGTTGTTTTTGAGAAAGCAGAAAGTAAGCTGCCGATCCAATCTCGCTTAGCTTTGGCCCCCAATCCCCAGCCCCCAGCCCTATAGGGAAATAGGGAACATCCCACCTAGACTTTTGGGTGTACCTAAGCGCCCGGGTCGTCTAGCGTACCCTTTAGGAGGTAGGTACTTACTTTAAGATGATTGTCATCGCGTTAAAACATCGCGTCATGTTCATACTGGGAAAGCGATGTTTTAGAGTCGAATAAGATGTTTATCCTCTGAAAAGGGGTGCGCGACTCTGAGGTTTCCAATTAAATTTAAGATGTTATGTACAGGGAGGCGAGGAACGGCGAACGCGAAGTCATGATGCTCAGAATCTAAAATAGGTACCTATGATATGCTCTATTCCCACCGATATCATACCATAGGATGACTCTACTCCACTACCGATGGCAGACTTTATACAGATGAAGCATGGTTCGCGCTCGCTGCGATATTCAACCATGTCAATTCATTCGTTTCACTTCCCATTGGTACCCGCTCTTCAGCGACGATAAACCAATGAATTGGGGGCCAGTAGGGCCCTGCTTTTCAGCTATGCAGGATGACTTCTTGGGTTACATCCTGATGAGCAGCATTATTGAATATAAACATGATACCAGCATCGCAAGGCGATTTTGCGCACATGTCTCTAAGGATTCTGTCCTTCATTCCTGATGTTTTGTTGATGGGGCGATGACCATTTCACAGCACCCAGAGCCTCCTAGGGCTGCCTATACCGTCCCGTCGGCATATCAGCGAGATGGTGCCCAATTCACAGAGGACTACGATAATGTTGGGCAAGGCTACGGCTACCAAACCGCACGGTCAAGTAGTCTAGACTCTTATCAGATTATTGATTCAGACGAGACTCCAGGAGAAGCGTATCCTCATAATAAACCATCAAAAGGCGTCGCTCGAGATGGGATACACATTGAAGTCGAGCCACGGGATGAAACTGAACCCGTATCGAAAGATGGAATGAAGATATCATGGCTAGATCCCGCATTGGCAATAGCTCTCTTCATTGGAAGTGTGCTAGCCGCGATAGGCCATCATATATACTACGCAAGTCTGGATGATACGTCCGTCTATTCCGACGATCAACAGGTCTGGGCTATCCGAATCGGAACAGGACTTGCTCTCCTTGCTAGGTGCGGGCTAGTAGCAACATTAGGAATGGTCGCCGTCCAGCAAACATGGGCTACGTTGAGGAAGAAGGCCGTATCCGTTGGAGGCATCGACAGCATGTTTGACGTCCTGAATAACCCGTGGTCATTCTTTAACCGGGACCTGTTGGTGCATGCCAAAACGCTCTACATTATTGCTGGCATCTCATGGTGAGTTCGCTACTACTTTGAAGATGGGCGCGTCTAACTCTCTCTTATTCGTAGGATACTTCCTCTCGCTTCTATCTTAACGCCAGCCACACTGACCGTGAGGCCGCTCATGACACAAGATCGGGTATCGACGAAGGTCCCATATTATAATTTCTCAAACACTGATGGCTGGCCAATTACCGCAGGCTATGGCTACATTTTTGGTGTAGGACCTGAAATCTCACGATTGTTCACAACCACATACACATCAAACAGCTTCATTCCCCAGTCGCCGCCCTTTCCCAATGCATCCTATGACCTAAACTTTTGGGCGCCCTCCTATAAATGTTCAAACCTCAGCGAGATCGTCCGGACGAAAAACTCACCTACATGGGACCTCTCCGTGTATAACTACACTTCCCTTGAAAGCGCCTTTTATGGAGAAATCGGTCCACCACGACCTGCGCGGTATGCCACTGATTATTACGTCTTCAAAGCCGCCGCTCCGGGCAGCATGAACAACATGATCCTTATCGGTGCTAATGGCTCCAACCCACTCTGGGACGCTTCTAAATACAGTGTCCGCCTCGTCTGTCAACTATACAACACCTCGTACGATATATCACTACGTTTTGACAATGGAATCCAGTCAATTCAAGAGAACTCTGTAAAATACCTGCAAGCGCAAGAGGTATGTGCAGTTGAAACCCCTGACTTAGAGAAGTAGTTTCTGACCATTGCAGTGGAGCGGTACGAGAGGCTCGAACTCTGGTTTATTGAACAATGGCAGCTGTGCTCCTGACCCCGAAGCGAACAACGCCGTAGTCTGCCCGACTTACTATCTAACTCATCAAATATTCGGGGACTTCCTAGCTGGTAAAATATCCGTGAATGCGGTAGGCGGAGTCACGTATAATAATGGCATGGGCCAAAGCCCCTTATTTCAATCAGGGTTGATGGACTGTCCGGAAATCTGGAACTCTTCGGATTTCCGTGATGCTACAGAATTCACATCGACATTCCAGACGCATGGCAGGTGTCATGGGGGTACACTCGCAAGCGCAATCGAAAGTCTGTCCAAGAATTTTACATACAGCCTTATGACATACAGAAACTGGCAGAACGTTGCGACAACCGTGGTGCCAGTGACAGTCTCGAGCCCGAGGAACATTTTCTCGTACGATAGGCGGACTCTTCTGGCATCATATCTGGCCTCTATCCTGGTCACACTAGGGTGTATTGTCGTCGGGTGCATGGCGCTGTTGAGCAACGGTTACACCGGCAGCATGAATTTTTCTTCGGTGCTACTAACGACCAGGAATCCCGACCTCGACAGGTTGGCCGAAAACAACACCCTTGGGAAGAAGCCTTTACCGGACTATATTAGCGACACCAAACTTAGGTTCGGCATCATAGGAACGAGAGGGTCGGAGACGCTGGCTGGTTTTGGTTTTGAAGGGACAGTAGGCCCACTGGGAAACACGACACCCATCTTGTCTCGACGGCGAGGAACTGAGAAATAATAAATAAAAATTGATAATCCAGATTACTTACCCACCTATCTCGACTTAAATCTCAGATATTGATTGTTCGATCCTAACCCTAACCCTTATTCCCACTCTCTTCGGATATAGGCACTGTATCCAGGTACTGCCCGCAGTTAACTGTGTTCCTGCATGCTCTGACGTAAGGACAAGGGCAAACGCGATCGCGTGATGTGGGGGTTAATATGCAGCGTCCGGAATGACGATAACTAAGAGCTCATCGACTTTTAAAGATCCGATTCAATATACTTAAATTGTTTTCATCCTTCTAGTCTCATTTTAACCATAGACTACCTCAGATTATAACGATGCCTGCTCTTCACAACGTTCTTCTCCTCGGCGGTAGCGGCAAGGTCGCCCAGCTACTAACACCCTTGCTTCTTCAACGATCGTGGAATGTCACTAGCATCATCCGTGACCCCGCACAGGTCGCTAACTTGGAGAAGCTCGGAGAGGGCCAAGCCGGAAAGCTGAATGTTCTGGTTCGAAGCCTAGAGGATATCACGAGTGACGCACAGGCTAAGAGCCTCATAGACGAGGTGAAGCCAGATTATGTTGTTTGGAGCGCCGGAGCTGGCGGAAAGGGAGCACCAGAGAGAGTATGACAGCCAATTATTTTATTTTTATTTATTTTTTTTCCGACCGTGCCTACATCTCGTTACGATCAATGCTGATTGTTCGACTAGACATTCAAGATTGACCGCGATGCGGCATGTCACTTCATCCGCGCATCCGTGGCAACGCCGTCGGTCACTAAGTTCGTGATGATCTCATTCATCACGTCTCGCCTCAAGAAGCCATCGTGGTGGACCGAAGAGATCTGGCAGGAGCAGCTCAACACCACGCTCAATGCCCTGAAGAGATATTACGAGGCAAAGGTGGCGGCGGACCAGGTACTGTACGAGGAAGGGAAGAAGAGGAAAGACTTTGCTGGCATCTGCCTTCGGCCAGGCGCATTGACATTAGAGCCAGCAGGTAAAGTTAGACTCGGAAAAATTCCCGTGGCAAAGGGAACTTCAAGTCGTGCGTCTGTCGCTAATCTGACTGCATTACTACTCGATGCCCCGGGTGTTAAGAGTTGTTGGCTTGACATGCTGGATGGTGATGAAGACCCGGAAGCGGCAGTGAAGAGATGCATTGAAGAGGGCGTGGATGCTGCTGAAGGAGAGCCGTTTTATTAGAGAACCGCGGCTCCTTCAATCAGATCATATACTTCCAGGAATTAAAATTTCGCGGTTAACGTGTAGAATGACAAATAAGGTACCGATAAGAGGATTGCGGAAAATTGATGTTATAATAGGTACCTAAGGTACCTATCTATGGAGACAGGTATTTTCAACGTCTTCTAGGAGTGAAAACATTGATGGTATTTCAACAAAGAGGGAACCATGAGTAGAGTCTTCGGTAGTCTAAATTCTATAACATAGTAATACTCTAACCCCAGTGACAAGATTGAGGCATAGTAATTTCGCATAATACTGCAAGGAAGTCAACCACTCGAAGGTAAAATTAGAATATGAGAGTGTCTCTTTAAGCAAACTTTCAACTTCTTATTGTAACACAAAGAGATCTAAGGACTATGTAATTGAGTTCACATTACCTCTGATTTAATAATGAAAATAAAATAAAATAAAATAAAATCGCAATATCTTAGGGACTGTTTAAAGCCACCGTGTTAATGGATAAAACCATCTTATACCCATACATATTAAACCTAACATAGCTTAATAGTGTGGGTACTTAATTTAAGGTATAAAAGCCATAGTAATTAAGGTATTATTTTTATATATTTATGTTTAATTTAAATGAAGCTATTTTTAACTATGTTATTACTTTTTAATAACCTTTTTTAACCTAATTATTATTATTATTATTAAAGTTATAAATGATAAAATAAGCTTATTTATAATTACTTTACCTTATATTATTATTAAGGGGTTTTTTAAACGCCTTTTTACTTTAAAAAGTTTATTATAAAAAGGATTATATTTAATATTATTATTACGTTAACGTTATATAACTTTTAGCTTTTAAAGTTATTATAGTTTTTATAACGTTTATAAAGCTATTATTATTTTAAGCTTTAAAGTATTATATATATTTATTAATAAAGGAAATAACTTATTAAAATAGTTATATGTTTAATAAGAGATTATTTTTAAATTTAATTTTTTAAAATTAATTATAAAGCTATTAAATAATTATTACTTTTTTTATTTAATTAAATAATATATATATATTTAATTAAATAAAATTTTATTTTTAATTTTTTTTAAAAATAATATAATATATTAATAAGGAAAACCATGTTATTTAATAAAGTAAAATATATAAAAAGTTTTAAAGTATTTATTATATAAAGCCTTATATATATATAATTATTATTAATAAATTATACTTAATAAGTAATAATTTAAATAATATTAAAAATTTTTTATTATATATATATAATTGTATTAATATATATGGATTTTTTATTTAATAAATATTTATTAAAAATATTTTATATATATATAATTATATATAACTTAAATAGCTTAATATAATTACTTTAAGTTATTATATTTATTTTTTAAAAAAAACTTTAAATATATATATAAGCCTTTATTATATAACATAACTTTTATATTAAAATTTTAATAGTTTTATATATTAAATTTAATAAACTTATATAATATAAGTAAATAAGTTTTTTATAAATATAATATTATTAATTATTAATTAAAGAATTTTTTTAATATAATAACTTAAATATTATTAAATTTTTCTTAAATAGTTAATAATATAATTAATTTAAAAGTTAATAATATATTATTAATATTATTTTTAAATTTCCTTTTTATATTAAAATTTATTAATTTTATTATTTAAGGTATAAGTTAATGTTTAAAAGCTTTAAAGCTTTTTCTTAAATAATAGCTTTTATCCTAACCTTTTAATAATTTAAAAGCATATTAAATAGCCTTTTTATTAGCCTTATTAATAGCTTTATTAATAGCTTTATTTATATCGTAAATTTTATTATTTATACCTTTTAAATCTTTACTTATAATTATTTTTTTAAACATATTTATTTATTTTTTAATAATATTATAAGTGATATTTTTAAATATATACCACTTATAAATTTAATACTTTATTTTATTATTAAATATTTTTTTAATAATATATTTAAAGGCTTTATTATAATTATTAATAATTATATATAAAGTAATTATATTATATAATTTTATATAAGTATTTATATAATTTAATACTTATATAAAATTAGCCTTTTTTTTATTATTAAAAAGGTTATATGCGATAAAAAATATAATATTTAATAAGCTAATTTTATTAATTTAATAAAAAAATATATTAAATTTATTAATCTTATAAATATTATTAATAATTTATAATTTAAGGTTTTTTTTTATAACTTAATATATTAATTATAAATAAAAAAGATTTATTTAATTTAATTATTATTACCTTAATATATTTTATAATATATTCCTTTAATATTTAAAATATATATAAATAATTATATAATAATATATTTACCATATTTTTTTTTATAAATCTTAATAAAATAATTTAAAACCACTTATTTATTAATATTTATATAATATATTAATTATATTTTTTTAACTATATTAATAATAATATTTTTTATATTATAAGCTAAAATTTTAATAATGTTTAATATTTTCTAATTTAATTCTTTTTTTTAATTAACTAATATAAAGAAAAATTAAAAAGATATTATATAATTATAAAATTAATAACTTTTAACATATAAAAAATGCTATTTAAGTTAATTAATAATTATTTTATTACTTATATAATAAAATAAAATTACTTATTAAGGATAATTTTTTTAAATTATTAAATATTCTTTTATCCTTAAGCCTTTATAATATTATTCTTTATTTTTATAATATTTATATACGATATAAGTATAAAATTTTAACTTTTTAAACTTATTATTTAATTATAAACATGTAATAATAAAGCTATTAGCCTTTATAACCTTTTTAAAATTATAATAAGCCTTATTTAAGTTATTTTATACCTTATTTTTTAAGGCTTTAAGGGGCTTATTTAATAACTTATTAAAATACTTAAGGGTTAAGCTATTAAGCTTTTTATTAAGCTTATTAAGAAAATGGTTAAAGTTAATATTATCGTTAATAAAAAGGAACGAGTCGTATATAATAATATAGGAGCGATAGCAAGATCGACGATAAAAATCTTATTCTAATATTAAAAAGAAAAAAAGGTATAAAAATTTCTATTAGAGCCGTATCTTAAATTAGGTACCTACACTACTAAGCTATGTTGGGATTAGGACGTGTGGGTATAAGGTGGTTTTATCTATCAACACGGTGGCTTTAGACAGTCCCGTATCCTGTTTATAGTACCAGCTACTCGAATTATTTGTTTCGAAGAGGTATTCCCAATACCGGAGCTCTAAGGAAATCCACAGTTCACTTAATGGCTACCTATATAAACCTAATATCATCATCCATACAAGTCCCGAATGTAAAATACCGTGAGTCTTCCTCTTCTAGGCTCCAAGGCTAGCTTACATGCCTGGGTAGGCACCTTTAGAGGCGTTGCACCTGGTGCTTACCTTTGCGTGCCGCACATTCGCGCTTCCACAAGATAATAAGGCAGATGCTAAGCATAATAACACCCAACATAGTGGTGAATGCTAGGAAGTGAATCTCCAAGATGGCAGTCGGAGTGGAGGTCGGGTTCATGATGAAAACTAGGGCCTTGCTGTTTCTCTTTATTTCTTGGCTTGGTTGGAGTATATTAAAATGTGCTGCCCGTCCTGAGTAAATGATAGTACGAGATTTAATGTCCTTAGAAACATATACGTTATATCAATATCCCAGGACGTTTTATTCACCGCCAGCTTTAACAAGCGCTCAACACTACAGAGGTAGGCAATATACGGATTATATATATACCTAGGAATCTATCTCCTAATTTTCCTACCCACATATTTGTGGACCTGAGGCAAATAGGAAAACAATTAATTCTGTCCTTGTCTTTGGTTAAAATAATGTTGAAAGAACAAAGACCCTTTCTGTGATGATAGAAGACTATTGTTTAGTACCACAATGCCCTATTGTATGTATTGAAACCCAAAGAAGTCGTGCGGCTGTTATGGAACATATCATGGGTGACTGGATATCGTTGTACCTCGCAAATAACATAACAAAATAGAGACATCCAGTATATATTCCGTATCTTATGTTCCATCCGAATTTATTGGCCCTTTACCTCTTTCATTTGTCTCTCACGCTTTCATCTTGTTCAGCTACCAAAGACATTGTAACGTGCACTGGCTAGGCTATATGATTGGTAGTGATATGTACTATAGGCAGCGTATCTTTGCAGATTGCCTTCAAGCTGAACATCAGCTCATTTTCGAATCGAAAACCATCCTTATTCGAGGAAACCGCATACTAGTAAATGAATAGTCACATTGATGAGTCGAACCCTCGAAAGCCTCTCGTACTGATTCTACTTCATCGAAGCCGCATCAACCGAACCAAGGCTGAGTACATGATATATCGTTTACAGATGCGTGATGGACGGTTAGTGAATTACTTTCTAGCATCGTTGGAGATGATAACAGCCGCTTGTTCCGCAAGAGCATATACGGCGGCCTGGATGTGTGCACCGATGCAAATGGGGAATACGGACGCATCAACAATCCGGAGGTTTTCGACTCCTTTGACTCGTAAATCGGTGTCCACCACTCTTCCCATTGAGCAGGTACTGGATCCATGAAACGTAGACCTAAATAGAACTTACATTAGTTCATATGCGACTTTAATGAGGGAAGATGTTAGACTTACACTGCCCGACTCTTCACTATCCTATCTAAATGCTCATCACTCGCATCTGGAGTCAATGGCTCAAGTCCAGGAAGAGAGGTCTCTCCGGCGACTACCTCACGGCCCAAAGGTGTGTCCCCGACCATAAGAGTGGCAGCTTTTCGCAGAGATTCACGCCAAACATACTTGTCGACTTCTGTCGCAAGATAGTTTGGGTCCAGAACCGGCGCGTCAGCGGGATTCTTAGATGCTATGGTCACGGTCCCGCGGGATGTAGGCTTAGTGGCCATCATAGCGGTACTGATATGTGTCCCGTCGATTGGAACTGGAGGAAACGACACGTAGCAAATCATGTTCTCCATGAACGCAAATTGCCTCTTCAGGAGACAATGGTCTTGATCGGGCGCTTTCCCCTCATCCTTGGTAATTGCAGCTACTAGCCCATCTTTGGCAACCTCAGTGTTGATTATGTAGCTTATCGGCGCACCTGTTGCAAATTCTGGTTTCAGGAATAGGGGGTTGTTAGAACCAACAGCATATCCTTTCGATGGATCCTTCAATCGCCAATTGAGCTGCAACATGTTATGATCGTTAAAGTTCTTTCCGATTTCTGGATTATCGACTTTTGTTTCAATCCCATGTTGGTCTAAAGTCTTCTTGGGTCCTATGCCAGAAAGCATCAGAAGCTGAGGCGTTCTGTAAGCGCCAGCAGTGACGATGACTTGCTTCGAGTGAATCTCTGTCCCATCCGCTAGACGGACACCATTGGCTCGAGGTTGAGAATCTTTGTAAATGAGAATAGATTCGACAAGGGTGTCCGTCAATACAGTAACGCCATCTAAGGGGTATGCCAACGGCGCGATCTGTCGAGTTCCATCATGCCGATTTTCATTCAGTTCAGCGAGACCCAGATTATTCCCTGCGTTCATGTCATAGCCAGGAAGTCTCTGTACACCGAGAGCTTTCCAGGATTCCTCGATTATATCAGCCAGGGGGTAGATGCGACCCTTCGAGATTGGTGATTCTATGTGAAGAGCACCATCCTGGCCGTGACCTTCCGAGTTGTTGCTATTGTACCATTTCTCGGTTTTCTTGAAGTAGGGTAACTGTCCTTCATAGCTCCAACGTTGGTCGTTTACAAGTTCTGCCCAGCTATCGTAATCAGCCCTGGCTCCTCGCAGCCACCCGCCTAATACCATATCAGCTTCACAAAGTCATTAACAACGAGAATGAATCAAGTTCTCACATGCGTTGATTACTGAGCCCCCGCCGATCGCTCGGCCGGATGGGATGTTGATTCGCCGGCCGTCTAAGTTCTTTTGCGGGACTGATTCATATGCCCAGTCGAATTTTCCACCCACGAACTCGAACGACTGAAAACGGAGGATGTCCGCATCGTGGCTGGCGTCCGGGCCGGCTTCGATTACTAGAATGCGAGCGGAGGGCTGATATTGAGACAAACGGCTTGCGACAACACAGCCAGCAAGCCCACCACCTACGATGGTGTAATCCCAACCTGTGGAAGCGACCATTGCAAGAGATTGATGTCTTTGAAGTAAAAGAAGATGGTAAGCCTAAGATTACCAAGGTTAAGAAGGGGTAAGAAAAGTTTGAAGAGGAGAAAACAAACGAGGGCCGCAAAGTAGGAAGAGGTTCCAGACCGCAAGATATATACTCTATTAGGAGATAGTAGGTAAGCGAGAATGCTTACATTATCTCTCCAATAATACCATGACCCACGAAGGAAATCCAATCGGATGAGCTGTTGGCGCAAGCAGTTCGATCGTGGACTGAGCGTTACACAAGTGGTTAAAGGACATGGGGATGAAATCCTAAAAAGGATACGACTCCCTACGCATTTAGTGCATCTAATGTAAGCACAATGGGCTATAAAATGCAATATCTCGTTTCTGTTGTCCAATGGATATTACTCATAGTAGGTACCAAGATAATATCATCTGAGACGAACTAGATATTCCTCCAGTACATGATATTACCTGTTATGGTCATTTTGATTTATGAAACATACCTTTTACTTTACAAGTTACTATCACCCAGGTTACAGGTATCTACCTACCTGTTATACAAGGCATATTTATTGCTCTTACGTTGTTCCATAGCCCCTCGAGCTGCGGCTTACACTACATGGTATCAATAATCATAACAATTTCCTCAGACAACAAGTTATAGACTATTGGTAAACTAGAACCAATATCGGTATCTTGGAGTTCTAGAATCGAATCCAAGCTTAACCCTTTTTTATTGCCTACCTATGCAGTCTTTCTAGTATGAATACCTATGAAGTTGACACACTATTCGTCTGCTCGCTCCCCATCTCACCGCATTGGGTTTTACAGTAGCGGACTCCGCTTACCCACCGCGTCGTAGTATTCGACCTATCATCGTAGCCTTTATCAGCAGCTGAACTCCTGTGCTAGCACTGGCTGAGCAGTGAGCCGCAGCTCGTGCCTTCGGCACTGCGCTTTAATTAGCGAAAAAGGCAAGACTAGCGAATACCTTCAAAGGATAAACGCCGTATTTATCAAGATCGCATTGGAATTGGGTGTATCGGGTATTCCTCGGGAGGATTTGCTATTTCGCTAATTAAAGCGCAGTGCCGAAGGCACGAGGGGCAGCTCAGTCAGTGCTAGCTAGTATGTTGTGCTGAAGAGCCACGGCTACTAAGTGGATTCAATATGCAAGGCAGCATAGCCAAAATTGACTGATTTTCCATGGAAGTGTAAAATAATTGGAAATATCAAGAAAAATCTATGTCGATTCTGATCAAAGGCGATCACCATGTGCGTCGGTTCCTTCTTAAGGGGCCGGAAAAGGGGAGAGGGATGAAGGTTCGTGGTCCTACAATGTTCAACTGAACGGTAGGTAGGTAATAGATCTGATTCTGGATCAGACGAGGATATGGGGATAATTTACGCAACACTCTTTGCTTTAACACGAAGCGCAGTAGAGAGGGGATGGAAAATGATAACGTTAGACGCAGATTAGCCGTAGCTCAGAGGTAAATATTCCAATCACGCAAAAAGGAATGGTTCACATCCAACAGTTTTTAGAACATATGAAGCTTTCACTTAAGGCGTTTCAGCATCGTTTGCTAGGTAAAGTATTTATTGCCAACTGCTACTACCTAATTTACCTAAATCAAAATCAAAGAAGAGAAGAGAGAGAAAGAGAAAAGCCGAAGGCTTACGCAATGAAGAACCGTGCCTCCTTGCCTATGGCTCTTTTCTCTATACCTTCATGGCTGTCGCAGGAAAGGCTATCCTCTTGTACCTGGATAACGTTCCAGTCGTTTAGCTCAACCTCGGTATACTTTGTGCCGCGGTTTTCACCCATCGAGCACTGACATGTCAACTTTGTGTCGACAATTTGGCAAGAGCTACAAGACCCGCCGAAACCTCCATGACCATTAGGAGTGAAATTCAAGGTGCCCAGGTAGTTAGCGAAGCATTGGTTGAGATCAAGATCGACATCCATAAACGTCCCATGTCCCGGGTTGTCGCAGTTTGCGTGGAGAACATGTCCATCTGTTAGGTGAATGTCGGTGCAGTTAGAGTTGCCAAGGGTCTTCTTGTAGACGTCGCTAACTTCAAATGCGGAGACGAGAGCGAGAAGAGGCAAAAATGCCAGGGTGGATGTAAAAGTCGTCTTCATGGTTGCGTGATGATATGTATCGTGGAAAGTGGTAGTGTGGGAAGTGATAGTTTATTCCGTTTTCGTGGGGTTCTCAGTTGCAACAGTGCAATGCAAGACGTTATATATGAATGGTATTGTAGGAATTTAGGGGTGGCAATTGAATAGCTGATCAAGTTCCTTTTAGCTCTGACAATCAAAAGCAACATCCCAACTGTGACCTCGTAAAACAAACTGACGAGAAGGAGGTGATTTAGTAGCGTGGCACCTGGTGACTAGGGATTAGCAGGTGTTTGGGTAACAATAAAAGAAGGTAATCCTTGTTTACCAGAATAGCTATGTCACGTCCAGACAATCTTTTGTGCGGATTTCAACAATTCACACAAAGGTGTTATGTCCTCTTCCTAGGCAATCCTCAAAGTCGGCATTGAATGATAAAGGCAGGCGTAGACGAAGGCATTGTTGTGGCTCGACAAAGGCCGCAACAAAGTCCCTTATACACCTCTACGGAAGAGGCAAAGCAGCATGTAAATGGCCTCGTAGTCAGTGATCACGTGGTAGCGGTCCATGGCTACTAGTCTGTTGTAGTTATTCAGACCGTCCTTCATCCTTTGTGCTTTTCCGTATCATCCACCTCCATCTTTGCTTTCTTAGGCAAGGACTTGGCTTCGTGACCCAAGACAATTCGATCGAATAGAAGGTATGATGTGACTAGTAAGATGGGCATTGCAACCATCAATTGCGTGTATTTTCGGGCTGCCCGCTTGTATTCTGGACTGGATGGATTGATTCGGTTGGATTGAGGGACCGCAGGTCTTGGTGGGATATGGGCACGCTGCGCAGTCGGTTGTGGCCTAGCAACCTGAGACTTGATCGAAGCCATATCGAAACGTAGCGCGGGAAGAATGACGTTCAAAAGATCCTCGTATCCCAGTATCTTTACTTGGTGTTTAGAGCTTGGGAGAGGATCCCGGGATAATATTGTACCTCATTTGTATAGCTTCGTGTTTTTTTTCTCGTCGAAGTCCCGGGGGGACTAGCGCTGCGCGTGCTGAAGGAAGAACTGTTTAGCGCACTGGTCCGTGCGGGATTTGGGCGTCTAGCCACAAAGAGGGAACTACCCATGTACACACCAGCCACAAAGCACATTGAGAAAGGGATAATCTATACACATGACTTATCTGGATTGTACAGCATTGAAATAGCTGATTTAGGGTTCTATAGTAATAATGTCCCTAATAGGAGGAGCCCGCCCCTTACGCTGACTTGGTTCTTAGTAATATCACAAACATGCCACTGCTACGTGTGCTGTTATGTGATTGCTTTTCGCTATTAAAACGTTTCGCAAGCTTCGTTCTTGACATCTCATAGATAGTTTTATATCAAGTGATTGCAAGACCAGCAAGCTAGGGCTTAAGGCATATTTTACTGTTTTCATCAAAGCTTGCTATCTGTGATAGAGAAACCCTTTCTTTGATCCTTTAAACATGATATTCTGTTGAGGACGTGTCACTTGACCGCAAGAGCTGGGATATTGACGTGGTGAATCAAATACTTAGCACATTACATTGGTGTTGACAGAGTGAGATGAAGAGGTTGCTTATTCACATATTCTAGTACTATTTTCCAATACACTCGTGACTATCTACGACCGTCCATCCGGCAAGCCCGCCACACAAGTTCCGCTAGTTAAGCAACGGTTTGCGACTGAGCCATCCTCTGCGAAGGTCAACCAGGCCCTGGTTACTCAGATATCAGTATAAGGCGATACCGAAAAATTTCTTCTGGAGACTTACGATGTAGGAAGGGCCGGTGGTGGTAGGAATGGTCCCTGATACCAGCAACAGTACCAGCCAAGGCCGGGTAGTGTCTCGTTATTATAAGTAGGATCAATATCCGAGCATAGACTTGCGCTTAGGAATTTCCGCTGCAGACAGAGATCCGTCTCAGGGGGATCTGCTTGGGGAGCCGGAGATGAGAACGCCGAAGCAATGGCAGCGGCAAGGGCTGCGGTAGTAGAAATGCGCATCTTGAAGAGATTTGTTTTGAATTGCTAAAGGTATGTAGGTACCTAGGTACTTTAGTCGATGGAAACATCGCAAGTCCTGTCTCTCAGCCGTGAGGTCAGTTGAACCTTTTATACACCAAGTTGCTGATAGAACTAAGCTATCACCGCTCTATCAATCGCTTAGCCAAGACCGGCAGGGCAAGTAGCAATGATTGTGGAGTTGCATCTTTATAGAATCTTCCCCAAAATCTCGTATTGAAGTCTGAATGCGACTCGACCCTTGAAGAATGGCTAAATTGCCGTACGGATTGAGAACATTTCAGGAAGCTTGACCGCGGAAATCGGACGACGCTTTGAAAATGCTTTGAAAGTGCGCTGCAGCCCACAATCGGAAGGTTAGCGCTCTCGGCACTGCAGCCGAGCGGCTAGAAATGGGTGATGTTCGTATTACATTTCTTTATAGACATGATAACACTTCTGTTGGTAAGGAGGCCTGTATAAAACACTACTTCATAGAAAGATTAAAGTAAATTTTGATCAATTCATTAAGTATTGTGACTAAGATTATAATTTTACGATTTTTTCCATATTACAAGAGCTGTGTATAGTTGGTGAGTTTTAGTGATAAGACTGGTAGATCACTGTACTATAGTTATAAGGAGGTACGCTATAATATGACTTCCATCAAGACAATCACTCTAACGTACAATTTTGTAAACATAAATGCCAACATAGTCATTGCATAATAGAACATTGCTATGAAATCCCCATTGAATGCCAAAGTGTATAAGGCTATCATGAACCGACATAGCTATGACGTATTGTACATGGACTCCAAATTGGTTGGCCAAGTAAATGACCCACGACAAGTTTACACCTCTTAGAGACAAGAACATTCCAGAAACTATGTAACAATGCTCAAAACTACCTACCTATGAAATTCTAATTGAAAGAGATTGACTGCCAGCTATAATAAAATCTATTATAAAATTGTAGTGAGCCTCTGACACGGATATTAGGGAAATCATCGAGGTGATTAGGTAAGCAAACACTTCTAATAGTCTCTTAGGCAATGGTATTTGCCTAGAAGTTTGAGTGTGGGAAAATCTGGCCTTAGCTGTATTCGTAGTGAACGATGAGTCGTTCATATTAAGTTCCCCTGCCTTCGCCTCCCGGAAACGGGAACGTTGATGCTTTTCTTTCATCTTCTCGATACTAGTCGTAGCCCTCCCTCGCTCACGATCAGCTCCTGAGCAGTAACGAACTGTCCAAAACCTGCCCTCTTCGCTTCTCCAAACCATTTCAGCACAGGCATAGTTGGCAGGGTCTCATACTCCGCTGCGCCCTCCATCTGGCTAGCATATAGAGCGAGGTCTTTAGTAGTGGCACGTAGCTCACCGGCATGATGAACGACGGTGATCTTGCTTGAACTACTACCACTCTCTTCCTCAACTCCACAAATATCGGCAACGATACGACCCGCAACATCGTCCGCAGGTGCCATATCGACTGTGCCCTCGACGCGGCCAAAGTCGGGACGCGCGCCTATCGTCTTCGCAAAGCTAATTAGCTCCTGAGCTACAGCTGCGATTCTGTCGTTATCACTAGATGAATTTATCTTGGTCGCCTCCGGTCGATGCACTGTCACATTCAGCCCTAGCTCCTGAGCCGCCTTGCTTAGGTACCGTTCGGCGGCCCACTTGCTCGCCACGTATCCGTCGGAGCCATCCGTTGGTGGTTGCCTGCTTTCTTCATAGACCTCAACAGTACCGGAGGACAGGAAGTGTAATTTCGAGTTATTAAGCACGGCTAGGCGAGTTAGCGCCTTGACGCTGTTCACGTTGACGGGACGCAGGATTTCGTAGGCGTCCCAAAAGTTGCGGTTGGCCGCCAGGTGGAGGATGACATCGGTGTTTTGGCCAATTTTAAAGAATTCCGTCTCGGAGAGGCCAAGATTGGGTAGCGAGAGGTCGCTCTCTATGATTGTAATTTTCGAGTTGTTGGAGCACTGAACGTTGTTAAGCTGAGAATCGCTTCGGACAATGCAGATGACTTGTCCGATTCGGTCGTCCTGAACCAGACGCGGCAGTATATAACGGCCGAGGTTACCCGTAGCGCCGGCCATGAGAACGCGGAGCTTGTCACTGCAACGTGGTGAGGATGTACCTACGGTCTGCGCCGTCTTGAGAAGAGAATCGTCTAGAGCCGTCTCAACCTCCCAGTTGATTTCTCCCGTGTTGGAACCGGCGCCGACTAGAGATGCCATTGTTTCTAAGGTGCTACTGTTCATGAGGTCGATGAGGCGCGGCGCCATGCCAAACGCACTTTTGATCACGCTCTGCAGTTTCACCAGCAAGAGAGAATTGCCGCCCACGTGGAAGAAGTCGCTCTGGGGTGTCAATCCACTGGGTCGGTGTGCGATGACTTTCATCCACAGCTCAGCAAGTGCCTCCTCAGTCCGTGTAAGGTCACGCTTGGCATCTGTCGAGATTTGCACAGCATCCGGTAGGGGCATGGCTTGGATTGCCCTTCTATCAATCTTGAGGTGGTTCGTCAAAGGCATCTCTCCCAGTGTAACAAAGAGTGAAGGGCACATGTATGGCGGGAGCGGTAGTCGGGTCCGCAGCTTGTTCAGCACCGCTTCTCGGCTGGCTTCAGGCGTGGCGGAGTCAAACACAACGTGCGCGACTAACAAATCGTCACGTAGCGTCACTACAGCATGAACGAGAGCCCCGGCGGCCTCCTTAATGATAACGTTTTCGATCTCGCCAAGTTCGATTCGGAAGCCTCGCAGCTTGACCTGAGTGTCGCCGTCAATACGGCCGTCGCAATAAATGGCACCGTCTTCACGAAGCCGGCCGCGGTCGCCGCTGCGATATATGCGATCCCATTTATTTGCTACATAGTGCGGATGCTTCTTCGCAAATGGGCTTGGAAGGAACTTCTGCTTAGTCAGATCGGGGCGACCTAGGTAGCCCGTGGCGACACCAACGCCACCTAGGACGATCTCGCCAGGAACGCCTATTGGAACTGGCTCAAGGTTATCGTTGACAATATAGGCGGAGTAATTAGGAAGCATGAAGCCTCCCGGCAGCGGGAACTGCAAATTCTCATCCTGGTAGGATACCTCCGCTTTAGTTGACGAGACTGTCATCTCAGCTGGGCCGTATCCGGAAAAGGTGCGAAGGGCAGGCAGACCAAGGCTGCGGAAGCCGGCAATCACACTTTGGCTCGTAGCCTCACCACCGAACCAGGCGGCTTTCCACGCCGTGCTGCGGCGTAGATCGTCTGTAGCAAAGCGGAACCACATGTCATACTCAGATGGCGTCGCGGCGGTATAGGTGATACCTTGGTCAATTATGGCCTTCGCCAGCTCGTGTGGGTCGCCTCGTATCTCGGCGGGTGCAACGTACAGGCAGCCACCGCCGGCGAGGGCAGCGAATATTTGATTGAGAGAGTAATCGAAACTGAATGTGCTTTGCTGCAGGACAACTTGTGCCATGGAAGCAATGTCAAACGCACGGTGAAAGCCCTCGAAATGGGCGCAAAGGCTGGCGTGAGACATGACACTTCCCTTGGGCTCGCCGGTTGAACCGCTCGTGAACAGGATGATAGCAGGAGACTCGGGTTTTGCGGTGTTGGGCTCGATGCTATTGGTGGACGCATTGAGATGAGATACGTTGATGGAAGCGATGCTTTGACTAGCAATCTCTCGGATCTGTGGTGCCATGTACTTGTCGGTGAGGATGGCGGCCGGGCGAGATGCAGTCACGATGCTCTTTAGTCGGGGGATTGAGTTGCGGATATCTAGAGGTACGTAAACAGCTCCTACGCGGAGGATAGCAAGCAGAGAGCAAATCCAGTCTGCAGAGGGTGCTTGGAATACTCCAATTGCAGCCCCTTGCGGTATTTTAACGTCTCGAAGCGCGTGAGCGATGCTCTCAACTCGCTTTCCCATGGCCTGATAGCTGAGAACACTGCCATATCCGTCCTTGAGAGCGATACTATTGGTATGTTCCTGGATTATCTGGTCAACCCGGTGGGAAATGGTAGCAGGCCAAGTAAGGTCCATATCAGCACCTGTGGCGAGGAAATTAGCATACAGTGCCTTATTGAAGAGTCTTCTAAGATTCAACTCACCTCTCCCAACGATAAGAGCTTTCTCAATATCAGCTTTGGACCACATTGGCAGGGTGTCCACTGCAAGATCTACCCCCTTGGCAACCTCCTCCAACATGTTAACAAAACTACGGAGGAAGAGCTCGGTGCTCTCCCGTGAGTATAGCGCATCCTGCATCCGTAGTGTCAGGTTTGACTCGCCGCTCGGATTTTCTGTAATCTCAAGTCCCATGTCATAACCAATCCGTGCAGCATGCCATTGCTCATCGCTCAATTTACAGCCGGCGTACGTCTTGCGCTCTTGCACTACTAGGCGATAATCGACGAGGATTTGGAAGATCGGTGCGGCCGAGCTCGAGCGCGGGATGTCGAGATCATTCAGAATAACGTCAAAAGGCAGATTCGAGTGCTCGAGAGCAGCATAAGCCTTGTTGCGAGCGGCCTGGATGGCATTGCCGAACTTGGTACCTGGTTGAGCCCTATCAAAACGGAGGGGAAGCAGATTAAAGAACATGCCGATGCTGCTCATGAAGTCTTTGTCAAGTCTGTTAGCGTCGGCAATACCAATGAAGAACTCGTTGGTTTCAGGGAGCATGCGGAAAACGAGTGCCTGGAGGGCGGCCAAGTACAGGTGGAACGAAGTGGAGCGGTGCTTGCGGGCGAGTTGCTTCAGTTTGGAGGCAAGAGTTGGCTGGATTTGGAAACGGGCCTCGTGAGTGCTATAGTCATCAAGAGCAGGGCGCGTTTGAGCTTTGGCAAAGGAGAATAAGCTGATGGGTTTCAAGTCCTGGGGTATGATGCCACGGTAGTAGTCCAAAGCCTTCGTCATCTTGCCGCTTTCGTGTAGTTTCCTCTGTTGTGTTGCGAATGCTCTATATTGTGATGCATCAGATAGGGCAGGCAGAGGACGGTTAGAGTATAGGGCGTCTAGATCGAGGAACATAACGTTGAAGCTGTGGCCGTCAAGAGAGATGTGGTGAGTTCCGACGAGTAAATAATGGACCGAGTTGGAAAGTGAAAGCAAGCGGATTCTAACGACGACCCAATCATTTAGATCCCATTCATGATCTCTCATTGCGTCGTATTCTTTAGCCAACTCGGCCTCAGAGCTAATGTTTTGGACTTCCAATCGCATAAGAGAATTCGAGAGTATACCCTGCATCGGCGTCTTGCTCTCGTCCTCTGACCAGAAGTATCTAGTCCGCAATGCTTCATGTCGTTGTCCCAGCTTCTCCACGGCTTTTTCTAGGGCGTCGATGCGAAGAGGGCCCGTGAGTTTGAACATGCAGGTTATGTTGAATGCCTTGGTGTCCTTAACGTAATGGTTTAGGAACCAGAACCGAGATTGCCCAAATGACATCTGTTCCGTCTGCTCGGTGGACGCCTTGATAATAGCATCTCGCCAGCTCTGCTTCGTCTGACCTTCGCTGGATAGCTCCTCTGGTTCCTCTGGCGTTTCCAGGTTCAGGTCTACCGATTGAGTGGCTGAGGTTGAGGCCGTTGCCAGGGACGCGTTGTCTGAAGATTCAAATTTACTTACTGAAGATGCGCCCGGGGACGTGATTGCCGTTGGGGGAACCTGTGCGGCAGGAATGGGGCCTCCGGATTCAAGCTTGCTCAAGTCGACGATCGATGGGGGAAGCTTTTCCATGGACTCATCAACAAGCTCTTGGATGGTGGCGCTAGCACTCAGAATCTTCAGGACGGTCATGTCGATATCTAATTCCTTCAAGAACCAAGTACGGACTTCTACGGCCATGATAGAATCGACGCCCTGTTCCACCAGCGTGACTCTCTCATTCACCGTTTCATCTTGTGGAATTTGAAGAATTCGCTTTAGGCGTGCAACAAACGCTTCTGTTTTGGGAAAAAATTAGTCAATAAATCGTCCTTCCAGCTAGTGGATGCATATCGTCTCACCTTTGATTACTGCGGCGGCTTCTTCTATGGTTTTCACTTCAGCCAGACGAACACGAGCGGGAATCGTGGCGGTGTTGCTGGTCAGCACTTGAGTGTCGGGCTTCTCTAGAATGAAATGAACAAACTTGGGATCACTGCGGAATTGTGCTTGGATGCTGTGATCGTCGTAGGTAGGACTCATGCCCGTGGCTATCTCCGAATTCTCGGGGTTGTCCGGCTTGCCGACGATGATACCCTCGGCAAATAGTTGAAGGTAATCCTGCTCCGACATGTTACGGTACCCGATCTTTGTAAAGTGGTCCGAATCAAAGATCTCCGACCGCTCGACGTAGCCTATGCCCAAGAGTGAGCTGATGGCAATTGCAGAGCCGGCGACACCGCGCTTCTTGCGCTGCGCGGCGAGCGCAACCATGAACTGATTGGCAGCGACGTAGCTTGCTTGTCCGGAGTTTCCAATGATGTTACCGAGTGAAGTGAAGAGGATGAAGAAGTCTAGCTTGGTCGTATAAAACAGTTCGTCGAGCAATTTGCTACCGTCAACCTTGGGGGCCAACTGGCGATTGAAGGACTCCCAGGTGAGATTGTCAAAAAGCTGATCCTCAAGAATCATGGCACCGTTGGCAACGCCGATCACGGGCGGCATCTGTCGACAGATTTCTCGGTAGCAGGAGTGAAGAGAGTCGCGGCTTGTCACATCCCTATAGATAAGTTAGCTTACCTTAAACATCACGTTGAAGCTACGGCGAGAGTAACACCGTGTAGACTTACAAAGACATGAATTTGACTGTAGCACCCAGCTCCTTAACCACCTTGATAAAAGCGGGACGGACCTTGGGATTCCTGCTGGTTAGAACGACGTTACGAGCACCATGAGTGACCATCCAATGACAGAGTGACTGGCCGAGTTGGCCCGAAAGGCCGACAAGGAAGTATGTCCCGTCAGCTCTAAAGATATTTCCCGTGTCGATTGGCTGGAGGGAGATTTCGACGGACGACGCGTTCCAGTCTACAACACTCAATGGCTTCTCGGCGATGGAATGGCTTCCGACTTCTTGTAACCTGATTGCCGATACCTCGTCTAATGGACTGCAGCTTCTCTCTTGGCTATTCTGCCAAGCTGTTGTGATAGCCTGGTGGATATCCTCAATCGAGGCACTGGGAAAGACAAGAGTTTCAGTGCTAACAAAGTCAGATATGTCAGCGGTCTGTGTGTGTTGTGGAAGGCACTTGGCAATAATCTTGCCGACCTCATCGGCACCAGGAGCCTGGGCCAGATTCACGAAGAAAGAGACATTTCGCGGAAGAAGCCTCTTGATTAAGCGTCTTGGGAGATTGCGGTGCACGTAAACGCAATTTTTCATATCATTGCCCTTAATTGATGAAGAGAACGAAACTCTGACACCAGCTTGTTTTGCTATCTCCGTTATAGCTTCGGCAAGAACGGCATCAACTTCATGGACGAGGATACGGTCAGCTCTAGGTGCAGCGGCGATGACGCTCTTGGCTATGATATATGCGGCGACCAAAACGAGGGCCTTGGCTGAAGGCGTAGAGACTAAGGGAATTGTCCATTGAGCTAATGTAGGTGCAGGAGTCTCGGCTGCGTCAGATAGAGCAATGACATGTTGGCCAGTGATAGTGTCGATTCCCGCACAGAGCATGAAGTAGCCTGCATTGTGTACCTTGATCATTTGGAGAATGGAATGAGAGACTTGGATAGACTTGCGGCCCTCGGGGAATGAGCCGAAGGGTGGCAAACGAAGAGGCGACACGCTTGATAACTCATAAGACTGACCCTTGGGTTCAAGGGAAACGGTCTGCTCCTTGGGGTCCACCGCTTGACGTACTGTGCGACGATAAGTATTGTAGCGGTTATTCCCTGCCTTGTGCGGATACATCCGCGGGATAAGGAGCTTGTTATTTTCGTGGACTAGCTCAGGTTCCAGCGACCACAGAAAATCTTTGCCTGCGGTATTCGTATCCTTATGCCACTTTCCTAGGAGCTCTAGACGGATGAGTGTCTCGGCCAGCATCTGCGATGTCTGTGGGGTGACAGAGTCAAGATCAAGCATTTGGAGATTGATGTTAGGGTACTCAAATCGCATGGCTCGTGAGAGACCAAGCATCATAGAAGAGTATGGGTTGTCATCCCGACAGCCACGGCTGACCCATAGAATGCTACCACCACGACGCCAAAGTGTTCTAAGCGCCTCAAGCTTAGAAGCAGACCTCGCTTGTAGGAATGACTCGTCGAGTTCGGCGAGGGATAGAACTGAACTTGAGAGATCGAGAGTTTTCTCACTAAGCTCCTCTAGTGAGCTGAGACGTGTTATTCTAGAGTATCTCTGTTTGACGATATTGCAGACTTGTTCGGTAAGCTCGTGAGACTCTCTAGTGCTTCCCCCTATGACAACTAAGTTTGGCGTAAAGCTCGGAGGTGAGAAAGAAAGGGGGTTACGTAGAGCACTGAGACGATCATCAACAGTTTGAGCCGCAAAGACAGAGTACGGATGAAGCTTGTGTGCGGGTGGTGTGGTCGTCTCAATGCCGCCGAATCCATGGTCACGCGTTAACTTGTCCCACTGCGACAAGGTCAAGGTCGGACCAGCACGTCGCCGTTCATCTTGAGCAGCGCCAGCCCACCAGCCAGGCAAACCTCCCATGGCTGTGCCGATACCAAGAAATTCGTTGGTTATGATTTCCAAGTTTATCAGATAACCGCCGGGTTTGATTAACTGCCTGACGTTGGCCATCATCTCGTCCAGCTTGCCCGTGGCATGGAGGACGTTTGACGCTAGGACTATGTCATAGTAGCCTTCAGTATAGCCTTGCTCAGATGGTGGCTTTTCCATGTCGAACGTTTTAAAAACCATACGTTCACTATAATCTTTGAAGCGTTCTTGCGCCCGATCGAAGAACCCTGCTGATACATCCGTGTAGGTGTAAGAGGCGAAGGCAGACCCCAGCTCCGGTAAAATCGAACGGGTTGAGCCACCGGTGCCAGCTCCTATTTCAAGGATGCGCATATGCGGATACCGATGAGCAATCTGAGCCACCATACGACCGATCCAGATATTTGCCGTGTCAAGACCGACAGCATCTTCGTAAAACATGTCAAGCACGCCATCTTTCATCATGTGTTCAAGTATACTGCCCTTATTTCGTACTTCATTGATGATATTCTCTCCGACGGCTTCCACTAGTCGGACATCGGTATGGCTGTAATGTTTTTTTATGATAGCTTTAATTGATTCATGCGTATCGTTTACGGCTTCCTGTGGTACATTAGGATGTTTACCGCTTGCAACAACATTTACGGCGTATTCTGCCCAGTCTAGAAGACGCTGGTAGTGCGGTAGGGTATCGGCTTTCTCCTCCGGAGTGATCTGTTCAACCAGACGGCGGAGATAGAAGAATCCCATGCGCTCAGTTCCGAGGACAACGGCCGTCTTCTCAGCTGGCAGAACTTCTTCGTTGCCGACGGCAGCTTCCCCACTAGGCCCGGCGAGTTTGTAATCGAAGTGTGAGAAAAGGACGGCATCTGAGTCAGAGGTGGCAGGAGAGAAGGGTCGCAGTTCAAGAGACTCAACTTGGACGAACGTGTGACGCCCGTCTTCTCCAGCCAAGACTTCAATGTCACAACTCATCCGCGCCTTCCGGGATTCCCGGACAGCGGATTGATAATGCAGAGTGCGCTGCTTTCCAGCTCCGAGCCTTGTGAAATATGGATTAATCACAATTGATGGACTAGCCGTGGGAACGTGAAGTGTCCACAAACGTTCATCCTGCGGGTAACAATAGGCAGCAAATCCGGTCTGAATCGCAGTGTCAAGCCAGCAGGGATGAACGATGAGTTGATCTTCCCAATTATCCTCCGACTCATCTTCGATGATGCCAGTCGCAAAGTCCCTCTGACGACGAATACTCTTTACAGCTCTAAATGACCCGCTGTAATTATAACCGAGACGCGTGAGCTGAGTGTAGAATCGATCGACGTCGACTTCCACATCCACCAAGCTAAGGTCTTCTGCTCGCACGCTTGACAAGGTATCTGGGGCAGGCTCGTGGAAGGATAGAGTGACAGTGGCTTTTGAATTTAAGGCCATCGAAGAGGAATTATCGAAGGGTAGACCAGTACAACAGGTGAACTCTGCGCAGAGCTCATCTTCCGACGAACGAATGATCTTAAGGGTAACCAAAGTTTCCACGCCAATCTCACCCTCATTAAAGGTCATGGCCCGGGAAATGACAAAGTTATCTAGACTGATGAGACCAATCTGCTTCTCGCCAGCAAGGACAGCCATAGCCTCAACAGCCATGGCAATATAGCCCGTAGCTGGAAAGACAGTCTGACCCTGTAGCTTATGGCCGTTTAGCCAGCTAACTTCCTTTGGACCCAAGAAGTTACGCCATTGGACTTCTTGCGTGGTTTCGCGTTCGAAACATCTGCGGCCGAGTAGAGGATGGGGTGGAGCGTGGATATTAGCGTGTCCACCCGAGAAGCGAGTTAGCATCATGAATGAGCGTGAGTGGTCGAAAGGGTACTTCGGCAAGTCGATGACAAGCGATTTGGGTTCCCACGCATTGGAAACAGTCTTCTCGAAGGTATCGAAGTCAACAGACCCGGCCCCGAGGTTCATCCAACTAAAACCAAGTGCCGAGGAGAGCTCGATTATGTCATTCTTATTCCGAGAAAGGACGCCGGAATACGGTACTCGGCTCCCGGCCACTTCTTCTATCGTCTCAAGAGCTGGGCCCTTCAAGGCTGGATGGGGACCTATCTCAAGGGCAAGGTCGAACGAACCGGCTTCGGCAACGGCAGCACTAACAGCTGGAGAGAAGAGAACAGCTTGTGTCATGTTATCGACCCAATACTGGGGTCCAAGCGTTTCCGCAGTCATGACCTGTCCCCCGGAAACACTGGAATACCAAGTCGGGCCACTGCCTTCGCCCACTGTTACATTGCACCTCTTCATGGCTCCAAGGTACGGTGTAGCACATGGCTGCATGTGATGAGAATGATATGCTGTGTCAACTTTGAGCTGACGAGAAAATTTACCTTCGTCCTTAAAGACCTGGACGGCCTCCGCAATAGCATCCTCGTCTCCGGAGAGCGTGATGCTGGCAGAAGAGTTGCGAGCTGCCACTTTGATTCGGCCTTCGAAATCTTCGAGCTCGCAGAACTCGAGGGCATCCTCGTATGAAGTGCCAACAGCCATCATGGCACCCTTAGCGCCATTCGGAGATTGAGCAAGCTTGGCATAGAGGCCACGATAATAAGCGATTCGAATAGCGTCTGTAGCCGAGAGGAAACCAGCCGCGTACGCTGCTGCGATCTCACCAGATGAGTGTCCAACAACGGCATGCAGTTTTATGCCCGCCAACTTTAGCATGTCGACTAGGACAATCTGGACAGCCGTACATAAAGGTTGCGAGATGGCCGCCTCCGAAAGCCGAGACACCGATGGCTCAGCAAGCAGTTGGTCTTTAAGCGACCATTGGGGTCGATGTGCTTCAGGGACGTTCGATAAGGCATTATCCAGCTGAGAAAGTCGCTCGGCAGCAAACGGTGACGCCTCAATTAGCTGTGCTCCCATGCGTGGCCATTGCGCGCCTTGACCAGTGAAAACGCCTAGAATTTTGGGATTTGGCACGGCGAAGTAACGGGTGTTTAGGCCAGAGTCTTGGTCGGCGAGAACGCTGTCGATCCTGCTAATTACTTCTTGAACATCCACGCCTGCGATCACCTGTCGGAACGGTAGCGTCGAGCGTCGTGTATGGAGCGTGTATGCTAGGTTGCGGAGATTGGTGTCTGGCTTGGCATGAAGAAAATCACGGAGGTCCGATAGCATGGTACGGAGAGACGTCTTCGAGGCAGCCGAAACCACAAACGGAGTGAATGCCGGCACGGCTGCGTGCTTGCTCGGTTGAGGCTCGTATGCTTCAAGAATAGCATGCGCATTAGTTCCCCCGAAACCTATTTGCGCGTTAGTGAGGGTGGTCACCTAGAGATAATGAATAGGCTCACCAAAACTGTTGATACTCGCTCGTCGGGGTTGGCCCGGTGCCGGAGTGGGCCACGGCTTAGCTTCAGTGGGAATTTCAAGATGGGTATAGAATGGCGCGACACGGGGACTCAAGGTGTTGAAGTGCATGTTCGGCGGAATGATACCATGCTGTAGAGCTTGAGAGGTACCGATTAAGCTAGCAAGTCCTGCAGTGCCTTCGGTATGACTATAGTTTCCAAGTCAGTACACCAAGCTTCATATCACTGTCGCCTGAGTGACAGTACAAGGAGATAAACCTCTTCTCAACTTCAACAGTAACGGATAGGGGATGAACAGAAAAATACGGATATGCTTACCCAATAATAGTCTTAATTGAGCCCACATATAACGTATCAGTCACCTTGTTATTCCCAAAGAACGCACGGGAAATAGCTTCAGACTCTTGCGGATCGCCTGCAGGAGTTCCAGTTCCATGAGCGTGAAAAAACTGCGGGCGGTCCTTGGGATCATTGATATCCAAGCCAGCGCGGGCGTAAGTGGATCTAATAAGGTCTGCCTGAGCGATGTTGCTCGGCATCGTCAGTCCAGCTGTCCGCCCATCCTGGTTAACACCTGTGCCGCGAATAATACATTCGATATGATCGCCGTCCTCGAGCGCCGCACTTAAGGGTTTTAAGACAACGGATGCGAGGCCTTCACCTCGAGCGTAACCGTCAGCATCAGCATCCCACATACGACTCCTCCCCGTAGGAGACAGCATGTTGAGCTTGCTTTCAGCAATATACATGCCTTATAAATCAGTAATGTTAGCCCCGACAAAGGATAAAAGCTTAAAACAGTGAAATATCGACCCAACGACTTACCAGGACTCAGAATTAAGTTAGCCCCAGCCGCAATAGCGACCCGGGATTCACCACTACGAAGGGCTTGAACAGCCTGATGAACGCATACGAGCGATGATGAGCAGGCCGTGTCGATAGTCATGCTTGGACCATGCCAATCAAAGAAGTAAGATATCCGATTCGAGATGATACACCGGCTCGTGCCAGTAGCCGCATAAATGTGTATCAGGTCCCAATCACGGTTGGAGATTTGAGACCAGTCATCACACATCACACCAACGTAAACGCCGGTTGACGAGCCCCGTAAGCCCTCAATAGTCTGTCCAGCAGCGCACCTAGAGGGTAAAATATTAGTATTTGGTGCTGATTTATTGGATCATGTTGAGGGAAAACCCATCGCTTTCATCAAAACTTACAAAGAATCGTAAACTGTCTCCATCAACAGGCGCTGCTGAGGGTCAATAGCCTCAATCTCGGCAGGTTGAATATTAAAAAAGGCGCCATCGAATTGAGACAGGTCCTCATCAAGAAAATATGATTCCTGACAATCGGTGGTGCCATGATGGCTTGAATCAGGATGATAGTAGGCGGATGCATCGAAACGGTCACTTGGTACACGTTTTAGAAGATCGCGTGGTGATCGAAGAAGCTCCCAGAGCTTTGATGGTGTATCTGAGCTGCCCGGAAATCTACAGGCGCTACCGATGACGGCAATAGGTTCTTGTTGATATGTGGACATCGTGGCTATTTACAGTTGGCTGGATTGAAAGATTTGACATGGACCTGAGCGAGTTGCCGATGCTTGACCTTATCTAGAAGAAAAGGAGTACCATGAATATAAATAGGGGACGGCTGAAGGGATTCACTCACTTCTCCCTTAGCTGGAAACTGAAGGCGGATTATGGAAGATCCTTTACTAGTTTCGGCACATGGCCTTGAGATCCTAAGAGGTGATATCGCAGCCTCATGGAGCAAAGTACCTATCGTCGAGAAGGGTTAGGTAGATTAGGTACTCGTTCTTTTTTTAGATCTGTTAGCTGAGATCTCGTCACTGTAGCTGTTTAGGTAGGTGCCTCTTACCAATGTGGCCACTTGGGTAGATCGACCGTAGGTACCGAACAATACCGAACACTCCAGCATGCTGACCTGACCAAGCTGACGGCGTTATTCAGAGCTTCTTGCTCGGAATACCTTCGGCCTACTTAACGAGAAGCCAGCCAATTGGGCTCATCTCTAGGTAACCTTTTCTTACTGCCCTCCTGTCGTCAACCTCGCTGCTGACTGCTTCAATTTTTTAAATCAATATGAAATCGTACGATAAAGAAAGCTACTCCGTTACCATCAGACTGACTCCATATGTTAAAGCTTCTTAGCGAGTATACTGAGGCACTTGATCAGGCGGCGCCAAAGGTGAGACTCGGCACCGGGGATCATGCCTCTACCACTCTGTCCTTCGAGCAATATGTTCAAATCCTCGATAGTTGCTCTAGCAGGACACTGCGTTGGTCAAATCCCGATTCCATATGAACCCTCTAGTAAGCCATTTGTCCGTGACGGTCTCCTAATAATATGCGGCATATCCATAGCTGACGGGTGTGATAGCAGAACGGATCCATGTTTACCTAGTGGAAAAGGAAATACACCTCAATGAGTGGAATAGAGCTTCGTGCAAAACCAGGTCTTTCACCGATAGTCTGGTAGAACCTGGGGATATTATTGCATCTTCAAAGGACTCCGCAATGGAATGTCGTACCACAGGAGGTTTGACGCCGAGGTAGAGCAGTGTGCAGAGTCATTGTCAATCTCTAGATGACGAGCTCAATACTCACGGTGACCTAGGATGATGACATAGCCGACTAACTCATCGAACCACCATTTCGAGTTTCTTGTCAGAAGCTGTGGCGTCTGAATAAGGATATGGACGGGAACCAATACGTTCAAGAATATATGTTATTAACCCTTAAAGCATGGATATGGACTCATTCTTCAGGAATAGGAAGGAGCCTCATCTACAGACTTGTCCAAGTCCGGGTCCAGATAGATGGACTCTATCACAATGCTGTGATTAGATGGCGCGCGGCGTCCATATCTCGCCATGTATCCTAAGGCTACCTAGGCTTCATTAACATAAACGAGCCGACCAATATGGCCTAGGAAAGAGGATGACGAGCCAGATTCCATGCGAGCTGAAGGGATCGTAGGACCGAGTGGTGGACCTCCGTCAGCGGCAACGGAAGCCAAGAAAACGTGGCAGGTCATGAGCCTCATCGAAGTCCATCAGTAGTACAGGATATATGCACTTGGTGCAAATATTGAGTTCTGCGGGCTCTGCTGCTGCATAATGGAGATCACGAGGGCCTCAAGTCGTGGAGTGGGCTCGTGGGAGTAGGTGGGCACAGGTCAACGTGGGACATTTGCTGACGCGCGTTCGGTAATATCAACGGGTCTAAAATTCTGCACAATATGGGGACTCAGCGAAGTGTCCCCCTTCGATTCATAGGTACCTAGTAGGATTCAGACTCAACGTACCTGTAGAGCTACCTAAGGTAACAAGATAGCTAGGGCATTTCATGCCGCAGATTCAATTCCATTTCTGTGATCGAGCCTTGTCAACATCCAAGTTTTTCGGCATATTTCGGAGGCTGGGAATTAAGAAGGATCACTGTGCTGGGTCATGGTTACACCACCACTTCGTCGCATCAATTCGACGGTCCGCGAGGTGGTATACGTACCTCCTGGTGGTAGCCTAAGGGCAGCATATTAGCGCCGCCACTGTGGCTGCTGAATAGTTCTATGATAACATCGAATTTTAAAACCATCTATTAAGATAATCATATCGGAATTTGACAGGGCTAGGCGACTATGTTCAGCAGCCATAGTCGCGCGCTAAATTTCAACATGCAAGGAGTGAATGCCTGGTTCTTTTGAGCACATTACGCCGGCAGCTGGTTGAGGCGTTGGTTCGGTGATAGCGCCATGTTCCTCGCCCTCGGATCCTCCATTGG
Organism: Hypoxylon sp. EC38; assembly: GCA_002120335.1. Taxonomy (NCBI): domain Eukaryota; kingdom Fungi; phylum Ascomycota; class Sordariomycetes; order Xylariales; family Hypoxylaceae; genus Hypoxylon; species Hypoxylon sp. EC38. The sequence continues at coordinate 270,497 of KZ111262.1, forward strand.
TCCCGAAATACTCCGACGTACATTGTCGGCTTTTGACGGAGCTATATCGAGATTTTGCGAGAATGTCTTCAAAGAATTTTGGAGCGAAAAGGGTTCGGTGGTGTTGTGTTGAAAACCTATAATCCCAGATGAACCTACAACAGAGCGATAAGGGGTATACATATAAGGCTTTGTGTGAGGCTTCTCATTTGCTAGCTATTTTACCCCCCCTAAAGGAACTTTTGCTGCCATTCGTTTCTACAGCTTTGCGCCGGCAGTGTCATTATGTCTGCCACCTTCACATCCACGCTCAAGGTGAGCGAGTCTATCATCTCAGATCCCGTGCCTGAATTGGAGTTTATACCCGATAGCGGGAACCTGTATCCTAAATTGCCCGAGAAGTTCAATAAGGCGGCCGTTGAAGTATGGCTCTTCGATGCAATGACGACAGATGGCAAAACTGCTTTCACCGTTTCCTTTGTCCGCGACGTCCTAGCAGCCCCAGCTGGCTTCCGTATTCAAGTCAATGCCACATGGCCGGACGGGACGAAATGGAGTAATCCTCTGATCTTTCCAGAGTCGACGATCACGTCTGAGGGGCCTGACCCAGGTCGAGGGCGCGTGGTGGGGACATGGCGCACAGATAAGGACAACAGCAAGGCGGGCTTCGAAATAGCGGCAGACCTGTCAACCGCCGTAGTCAGGTTTGATGTTCCGGGCAAGATAACCGGGACTCTGACGCACAAATCGCTTGGTTACCATTGCCTACCTAAGACAGCTATGGAGGCTCAAATGGCGCCCGATGCATACTGGATGAGATCCATAGCGATCGCGGACGCTACAGTTGACATTACCTTCTACTCAACGAGCTCGGAGGGTGAGACTACCGGTAGGAAAATGATAATAGACAAAGAAGAGCGAGCTACTGGTGGCGTGGACCGCTCATGGGAGCCAATGCCGTGGTCGAAAGTCATGACTGATTCATATTTCTTGCGAGCCAAGGCCGGGCCGTATGTGATACAGGTCATGCGGTTGATCGGCAGACCCGAGCAGAACTACGAGTTGTACGCTACGGCCCGACTATACCGCGACGGCAAATTGGTCTGCGCGCCGTTGAAGGCCTTACAAGCCAACGACATCACTGAATACAAAGGAGATGAAGATGTATTAGCAGTGGGAAAGCTGTACGAAGGCGAAGGAGTTCCTGCCGTTTTCCGGCATAAGAATGTCGGTTGCCGTATAGAATTTCGTTCCGGAGGTCCCAACGGCCAGCGATGGTCGTTCGATGCCCGTCACCATCGGGCCTGGTGGAGCAAGCCTTCTAGTCCACCGGGTCCTAACGCAACCGGCCACGCGGGTTTTGTGGTCTCTGTTACTGGTTCGCAAAACAGCGTCGCAGAGTCCTTCCAAGGTTGGGGTATCGCTGGACAGGTTGATATGCCCGAGTAATGAGGGGTAGGAAGATAGGAAGTAGAAAAGTGGACGAAGAGGTGGGAAAAGGGAACATGTCTGGGGCCTCAGCCCCACTAGGTTCGGCCCGCTGTTGGCTGTCTTCGAAGATTGTAAATAATAAATAAGCCTCAAATCATGATCTGTCCTACTTTAGGTAGGTACCTGTCTCTGGCTACCGAGATATGTTACGAACAGCGGAAACAGAAATGGATATAGGAGTAAATCTTACAGCGACTAGTGCTTACGCTTCCCTAGAAATCCACCAGAACCAATGGAAAATAAATGCCACGGAGAGTTTCTACAGCAGTTGGCAGTGCTGTATGGTACGTGCTTCCTGCCCACGGCTGACACGGTGCCTAAGAAGACGGGACGGCTAGGTTGTACGTCAGTAGCTCACCTGGCGTCTACAGGTACCTGGGAGGTAGGCAGAGGTACCTCAGAGCTGTAGGAAATCTTTCCCTGGGTCCGCCAACCAGCATGATTTCAGCTTATTAAAGTCATTAGGGGCGCCTCTTTCATTCTGAAAGTAAGTCCTAGTTTGAAGATAGGTTTACATATATTCCGTACCATACCTTGATATTGCTTCCAACACACATGTAAACATACGAGCTCTTTTAAAGACACATGGCAGTTCCTTACCTTCAGCAACCGATGTCACCCCCGACAGAAGCAGGCGATGCGTTTCAATCCATTAGGTCGTCCTGTGAACGTTGTCGCTTCCAGAAATTGAAGTGCGTGCCAATTGGATGCGATAGTCGAGGATCCTGTCAGCGATGCGCCCGGGCTAGAGTAGAATGCGTCTTTGGCCGACGCAGGCGAGCCAGTCGCATAAGCGAGTCCAAGAGGAGGACAGAGACCACCCGTTTCGATGAAACAAGTCTTGCAAGTCCCGTAACTCCAGCAAGCTCATCACAACTGCCTTCCTTAACCTTAACCGCCCCTGATACGGAGTCATCAGTAGAGTCAGTCATGTACGATGTGCAGAGCTGGGACAGTGTTCAACTTCAGGATGTCATGGACAGAGCTACAGATTTCGCAAACAGCATCAATAACTATGAGTTTCAACATGAAAATGGACTGGACGACATCCTCCTTTCCGACATGGGCCAGTCAAACTCGACGCAATGCTCGCCGGCTAGCCAACCTCAAAATCAATCGTTAGAGAGCATGACCAGCGGGAATGACTATGGTGGTGTGGTGCAGCAACTGCTAGCCTTACTATCGGACACGCAGCAACGGGTGAAGATGCTCAAGGAGGTACGGTGGCAGTTTGGAAGCACCCGTGGTCTCGACGACTATCCTATCGGCCCAGTTCTTCATCTGTCGCAGCGCTTTAGTGTCATTATCGGTCCATTCCTTAGCAGTACCAGCGACTCGCTCAATGAAAGTACGGGCCACTCATCGTCCTGCTCTGGCGGGGTGGCTGTAGATGCGCTAACGACATTGTTGATTGTGAGCGGCCACGTCTCATTGATGCGCATGTACAGTATCGTCCTGGGTCACTTCCAGATGCATCTCAGCCAGATGCCGAACCGTCAAACCCTGGCTAGCAGTGCCATGAGTCCGACGCTTCAGCTGGGTGAACTTCCATACGCCAACACGGCTCAAGGAGTAGGCCGGATTCACACGGCACTATGCATGCTTCAGGATTCGTTAAACAGTGTCGAGGGACAGATGAGAAGAGCCGGAATAATCACTCTAGATATAGTAACAGCTCTATTAAGAGAGAAACCTATGTTATCCGGCGGAAATATTCAGGACGGGAGTAGTGGATTAAGTAAGCAAACAACTGCCGTCAAGGGGCTTTTACGAGAAAAGATGAGCCTCTAGCTGTAAAGAGAGCGGGGGAAAACTACCTCCTCAGTCAAAATCCATGTACCTAGAATTAATTACCATTGCTTCTAGTAACAAGTTGAAATAGTTCTTTGATAATAAGGGACAAATCCTACAAGGTGTAAATGCGATATCGAAATTTTCAGTAGCCATAGTCTTTCAAGCTAAATTAGTGAAGTATCATTACCTACCGGTACCTAATTTTTATGAAGTTTTCCCACTACTACCGTAGCTAGCCCCTGAACAGACCCACGAGAACCCCGTAAAAGCAAGCCTAACCCAGCGCGAGCCCCCTATTGCTGATTTGGAGAATTGTGTACGACATGTTGTATTGAGCCAAGAAACATTTCACCCCAAAGTATTGGGAATACCGAACAGCCATATAAAGGGCAGCTAGCTTATAAATACACATTTTTAGAGAATAGCCAACACTGGCCCTCAAAAGTACCTACCTACCGACGTGACCAACACGCGAAAAAGGAGTCGTCAGCTAGTAGACTTCTAAAATGTTTCATGCTTTCCACTACCATATCAGGTAGACAAATCAGACGAATTCAGATATTATATTTGATAACATGGTGAAGTCGTATATATCTCTAGTTATCGGTCACACCGTTCCAACTATACAATAGACTTCGAGGATTTCTCTGTTCAAGGATTCTGCTCGCCAATCTCGTCATTGTTGTGCTCATACCTATGTAGTTCGAATAGTGACTGCTCACGGCCAGTGAGGCTAATTGGTACCCTGGTGCTCGCGGTTCCACAGGGACTTAGGGGACTTTGGTCGGTATCTAATTCCGCCTATAGCATCATGCGGTCGCCCTTCTACAGTTCCTAGTTCGGCAACATTTCGTCCATGGTACTTGTAAGACACCGCCGATGCCCTACGCAGCGAATAATTCCTCCGCAGGGCATATCTAGCGCCACCATCCCCGCCTATAGCCTATCACCTTGCAACGCCATAAACCTTACCCAATTTCCAGGTCGCTGGCATTGACGTGCTCGATCATGCCTTGTGACGTGCCGGAACATTTTTACTCGGCAATTGGGTCCCTTTTAATAATTGCCAAGCCCTTTTAACGCAGTTCTTGGATATTATGGGTTTCATATTCTACAAGATAGGTCAACTTGACTTCCAATGCCAACCTCCTTCAGCTGACCTAGGTACCTATCCACATCTCTTCTCCAGTTATCAGTCTGAATATCGCAAAAGCATCGTACCAAGGCCTTGGCGGATAAACATGCCCGTGATTGATTAAACCTATGTGAGCCAGTGAACTTACCGAAATCACAGAGAGAAATTATTAGCTATCAATGCTGGATACGACTACGTTCGGCACTCTTTTCACTAAGATAGATGTGGCAATCCCCGAAAGGCTCTGCACACAGGAATGTATAGTTTTCCGGCCTTTATACGTATAATTAACAATACAATCACGAATATACCTAATAACAGCATACTCCCATCGCGCAAGACCAGCTGGCGAGAGAAAGACGGAGAAGTGCCACGACGTCGTATGTATGTGGATATCTGCTTTTCATCATACAAACTAGCGGTCACCGAGCATTCAGGACTATGTACCAAGTTTGTGTCCGTTGCTATGCCTATTTTGGTTCTCTAGTATGTCGTTCAATATCCTAAAGCATTCAGGAAGACGTACGATGATGTAGAGTAAAAAGTACCTATTGTCATCTCTATGACTATTTCGGTTGTAATGTTAGTCTGTAGAATATCTTACGTTTGAGTTACAATCCTTCGGTTCATTAATTTGGCTATAATATCCAAAGAATCAGGCGGTTCATGTCGCACGACATAGGAACAGAGGTTCCCACGTAAGCGACCCAGAACGCAACCCTTCTACATCGTATTCTCTTCCCATTCACTCACTTCTGTTGATATTTATGGTACTCCCTAATTACTAACGTTATGTAGGTTATGATCGACGACTTATCGAGGATTGTCTCCCATCATTCGTTTGATATGACGGGAACTGGTTGAGTTGGTTGTTTGCCTTTTTACTCTAACCTAGCAGCCAGCTACGTTTTCGATTAATTAATACAATTTGGACACACCTTTGGCCGCATGATCGTCATGTCACGCCTAGAGTTTACCGCGTCGGCTCATTCGTCCTTGTATTTCCACTTCTCCGACCATACCTCGCAGAACTAATCTCAAAATATCACTTGTAAGGTGCGATGTGCATATTTCTGCATCGGTACGTACGAGGTAGGCATGTTTTGTGTACATATGTTGAAACGGAATCCTCATGCATGCTACCCATAACATTCTCACCCGCTCCACCTAACATTGTGATCGGGCTTCGTCATTTTCTATTCTCCAGTTTTCAAGCGATGACGATATCGCTGCAATGGCCCTGTTAAAGTTATCAACGAAAGGGCAGCTGATAGATTGGTAGGTAGATACGTTAAATTGGTGTTGGTATACCATGGTCAGCAAATATACCTAAGTATGCAGTCATTCTGATTACCTGCAGCTAACATGTTGAAAGTATTCGATTTGCTAGTGGAACGGTCAACTAAAGGGGAAAGCTAGAGCTCCCAATTAGGCAGTGCCAAAGGGATGCTAAGAACGCGCATTGGTTACCTGTCCGTGGCTCAAAGACATCCGGGTTCCGCTACGCACACTGGACATAGCATGAGTTTTTCGAGTATTTCCACGTGCTGATCAATTTTTTCCCTTTCGAAAACACTCAAATATGAGTACTGGGAATTTGTATACCACATAAAAGAATAAACAATTTTCTTAGTTAGGTAAAGGTAGGTAACTAAAACAAACACGGTATGGTTATTCAGGCCGGGTACTACGGAGAGGTTGCTAGCCTCCGAGATTCAGCGGATGCCGTACAAGCCTGCCGAAACCCGACTAGAATTCGGCGTAATGGATGGAACCTTATAGCTCCGAGACTATCCAGGCTAGATGATCGGTCACAATTTCCGGGGTATGAAACAAGTAGCGGCTTCCTCACCGTAGTTCTTGGGTTCCAACTCCGTGATAGGCACCTTCCAATTTTAAAGGTATGAGCCACTGACTCATCAGCTCATTCGCTTTCCATAACAGCGAACTCGGCCAAACTTACGGTAGGTCTGTGTAACCAATTAGCGAACTAGGTAGGTACACTCTAGGTAGCTGCTATTTTGCACCCCGCAACAATTTTCTGACTCTTCCAACGCTTAATTGCTCTAGTGCAATTGACCCTTATGATTCGATATGAAGTAAACGTAGTCCTATTGCTCTTAACCCTTCGTATAAGCAAGATGCCTCTTTCCGGTCCAGTAGTACGAGTCCTAAAGACTACAGCCCAGCCAACGTGTAACATCCTACACCGATTTACGTCCCGCCGTACTGGTTCCTCCTTTTCATACGTCCGGAAAGCACCGTCAAATGCTAGGCATCAAAGTACATCCTCGACGGCTTCCGTCCCGTGAGTTCATCGCTGTGTTCGGTGCTACCTACTACTAAAATTGACTTAGCTCTTCAGCATACTCATGCTAACTAATATCTTCTCAGGGAAGCCCATGAGAAGCCCAGCCAGTCCTTTAACACGGTGGCGACGGCCGGAAAGGATAGAAGTCATGTCCAGCCCCTTATCCATCCTCGACAAACTGAAATGGACGAATCGTATGCTTTCTGTCCTTTACCGCTGGTTGAATCTCGTTGACGGGAGGCTATTCAGGTTCATTGGTATGACCGGAGGGGAGATATTTCACGAAATGATGATAAGACATGGAGTGAAACACATCTGTACGCAGATTGGAGCCGTCCTCTTATGCTGGGCTTCAAAGGCTAATTGTGACACTTGTAGTCGGCTATCCCGGAGGCGCAATTCTTCCCGTGTTTGACGCCATTTATAATTCTAAAAGCTTCGGCTTCGTCCTACCCAGACACGAGCAAGGGGCTGGTCACATGGCAGAAGGATATGCTCGTGTCTCTGGTCAACCTGGTGTGGTCTTAGTGACGAGCGGTCCTGGTGCCACTAACGTTATTACACCTATGGCTGATGCACTAGCCGACGGTGTCCCACTCGTTGTCTTCTCAGGACAGGTTGCAACCACAGCCATCGGCAGCGACGCCTTTCAGGAGGCCGACGTTATCGGGATATCGCGATCTTGCACTAAGTGGAATGTTATAGTTAAGGATGTGGCCGAACTACCCAAGCGAATCAACGAAGCCTTCAAAATTGCCACAAGCGGAAGACCGGGTCCTGTTTTAGTTGATCTTCCTAAGGACGTTACTGCCAGTATCCTTCGACGTGCCATCCCTACCGAGTCGACCCTCCCTCTTCAGATAAGTGCCGCTTTTCGTCAAGCCGTGGCCTTGAACAAAAAACAACTGGAAGCCTCAATTCAGCGTGTAGCTGACATCATTAATAACGCCAAATCTCCAGTGATATTCGCAGGCCATGGCGTCATCTGCTCTAAAGACGGCCCGGCCCTATTGAAAACGCTGGCTGACAAGGCGTCCATACCAGTCACTACTTCTCTGCACGGTTTGGGGGCTTTCGACGAGTTAGACGACAAAGCTCTTCACATGCTAGGAATGCATGGTTCCGTCTACGCCAATTTAGCTATACAGAACGCAGACGTTATTATCGCACTGGGCGGCCGATTTGATGAACGTGTTACGTGTAACGTGGCGAGATTCGCCCCTAAGGCTCAGGCGGCCGGTAAGGAAGGGCGTGGCGGCATAGTCCAATTTGAAATCATGCCCAAGAATATCAATAAGGTCGTACAGGCTACAGAGGCTGTTGAAGGTGATGTGGGTGCTAACCTAAGACTCCTGATACCCCAAATTAAGGACAAGTCTATATCGGAACGCAAGGCCTGGTTTGATCAAATTCGTGAATGGAAAAGAAAGTGGCCTTTTTCTGATTATGAAAAAGGTGAACGTTCTAATCTTATTAAGCCTCAGACGCTTATAGAGGAGCTAAGTAAACTAACCGAGGACCAAAAAAATCGCACTTACATTTCCACTGGCGTTGGGCAGCATCAGATGTGGGTTGCTCAGCATTTCCGCTGGCGTCACCCTCGCACTATGATTAGCTCTGGTGGTCTCGGAACGATGGGTTATGGCTTGCCAGCAGCTATTGGCGCCAAGGTTGCTAAACCTGATGCTTTAGTTATTGATATAGATGGTGATGCATCCTTCTGTATGAGCCAGACTGAGCTGTCAACTGCCTCCCAATTCAATATCGGCGTGAAAGTTATCGTGCTTAATAATGAGGAGCAAGGCATGATTACACAATGGCAGAATCTGTTTTATGAAGACCGCTACTCTCACTGTCATCAACAGAATCCAGACTTTGTCATGTTAGCAAAATCTATGCGGGTACAGGCCCGCCGCGTGGAAAAGCCCGAGGATGTGGTTGATAGCTTGAAGTGGTTGATCGAAACGGAGGGACCAGCGCTGCTCGAGGTTGTTACGGATAAAAAGATACCGGTCCTGCCGATGGTTCCTGGAGCATCAGGTCTGGACGAATTCATCTCATGGGATAGTGGTATGGTTTCTTTCCATTTGACTACCTCTACCCAAGGTATACATGTTTAAGTATACTAACGAAGATGGAAACAGCAAAAGAAAAAGCGCGACGCGAGTTGATGCGAAAACGTACGAGCGGGGTTCACGGTTAGGGGACCAAGCATGATCATTGCGGGATGCCGTGGAGGAAGGCCATCTGCGTTTCTTTTTTCATTGCAACTCAAAAGTTATTAATGCATCATGAATTGCGACAAATTCTTGGTGTATCTGGTTTCAGATCCTCATCATTATTACTGAAGGCGTACAAAAGTTCATCTACGGAGTGGAAGGAAGAGGAGCAGGTAGAAGAGGTGCAAAGGAGACCTGCAAGCGTTAGCATTTCAAAATCAACAATCGAGGTATAAAACTCGAGCTGTTTGTTGCCTAAGATTAAATGCAACAGGATTAATTCCGGAAAGACTATTTAATGCATTCCATCCATATAAAACTCGATGATGAAGGCTCGTATATATTGGAGATTTGTTGCTAATTCACTGCTATTGTAATTAACTACCTCGCGCTAGGTACCTCTTTCTTTGATGGAGTGCGCTGTAAATCCAAGGCATATAGTGCTAATGACCACTAGGTTTATAGGGGGTTAGAGCGCATGACCCTTTATAATGATAGCGGAAGTTTTTGACCAATCAAATTACATGATTTTCTTCACCATTAGGTAAGCCACCTCCGCTACAAGAAAGCAAAATGAACGCTATAAGTCTTGATGCTTGCAGCGTCTTATAGCGCAAATCCTACTACAAGGTTGATCTCATCATTCCCTTGGAAGAACCGAAGGTGTGTCCTAATCAATCTGATTCCGAGGTCGCATACATTTAATTCACGCACCCATTCATAATGAGACCGCTGGCAGATGCTCTAAGCTTTGGTTTTAACAACGTGACTTTCTGCGCCAACTCCACTACCAATTGCGTCGGGGGTGATTCATTCTACGTATGTCAGGCGGTCTTGGCTTTAGCCTCTTACGATTATATGTTGCGAATCTATAGTGAGCGGTGTAATCGCCGTATTCCAGCAGATCTCCGACCACCGAGCCGGCGAACTTCGGAACTTTTCGGTGCCCGACTTTGCCATCTGCTTAGCTACGGGATTTGGGTCGCTTGGTCTTACAGCGAGCATTGAAAGACGATCTGTGGTCATGCTGACGCGTGGGAACTATTGGCTACAAGCTGTTTGAGCTCTTGCTATAGGTATCATGTCGTGTCGGCCATTGCCTTAGCAAAAGCCCGTCTTCACCCAACACTGGGAAAGGAAAGCACAAGGAAACCTAGGTAGACAATGGGTTCTATAGCGAAGAGAACACAAACTGCCCTCGTCGGCGACTCGGAGGGCAACATGGTCCTTTCGCATACGGCCCCTGTGCCTGAGCTTGAAGATGATCGTGTTGCTGTTGAGATCAAGGCCGTCTCCCTCAACCCCGTCGACACAAAAATGGTCGGTGACTACCATACGCCAGGAGCCATCTCGGGCTGCGACTTTGCCGGTATCGTCACTGCGGTAGGCCCGGGCGCTGCGGATGGCAACATCAAAGTCGGTGATCGTATATGCGCGGCTATCTCGGGCCTGAACCCGCTGCGGCCAGATATTGGTGCCTTTGCGACCCAGACGACTACCCCTTACTGGTCCTCCCTTAAATTGCCAGATAACTGGAGCTATGCCGAAGGCGCCAGCCTCGGAACTCCATGGATGACGGTTGGTGCGGCGCTGTTTAAAAGCTTGGGGCTACTTGGAGGGCCGCTCGAGCCAGTCAGTCATCCTAACGGCAAGGTCACGACGATCCTGGTCAATGGTGGATCTAGCGCGACTGGCACTGCGGCTCTGCAGCTGCTGAAGTTAGCGGGATACCAGACAATAGCAACGTGCTCTCCTCGCAACTTCGAGCTGACCCGCTCATTTGGCGCTGACCACGTCTTCGATTACAATTCGCCAACGTGTGCTGAGGATATCAAAGCCCTCACGCGCAACTCTTTGCGGTATGCCCTCGACTGCATCACCACGACTGACAGCATGCGTCTATGCTATGCTGCCCTTGGTAGGGCAGGTGGTCGCTACACGGCGCTGGATGCTTTCAGCGAAGCAGTTGCTGGCACACGCAAGGTGGTGCGTTCCAACTGGGTGCTGGGACCCGAGATGCTTGGAGAAGACATCGGATGGCCTGAGCCGCACGGGCGCCCGGCCAATCCGGATCTTAAAGCATTCTGCGTCGAATGGACTCGTATGCTGCAGACGCTATTAGACCGCAATATTATTCGCCCGCATCCTCTACTTGTCCGTGATACCGGTTTGGAAGGCGTGCTAGGTGGATTTGCAGAAATTCGTGCTAAGAAAGTCTCGGGACAGAAGTTGATTTATACGTTAGGGAAATAGTTTAGGAAATACCGATCATATAATAGCGGCAGAGGACAAGTTCACTTTGTAATAAAAGTATTTGATAAGCCAAGGATTTCTGAATAATCGTGTTACCCCTTTTCGTTATACGAGCCATTAGTAAAATCAGTTTATGAATGAAACGATGTCTATGATGTTATCGAGTCTCGAAAAAGGGGGCGGGGCAAGCAGAGAACCGACCGCGGGGCCGATGTAAACCCCGCTGAAAAATAGCTGCGCTACACCCCGCGTTTTTTTATCGCGCCCTTGAAAAAAATCTGTCCGTCGAGTCATCAGTTAACTTAAGTTACTCGACAGAGTAATTCCGATAGCAGGGTGTCTCTCCGCCAACAGCTCTCCTCTCTCATTCTCCATTATCATACTTCAATATGCCCACCACTATTATCCTCGGATCCCAATGGGGAGACGAGGGCAAGGGTAAGTTGACGGACATTCTCTGCGCCCAGGCTCAAATCTGTGCTCGTGCCTCTGTAAGTTGATTTACCTGTTTCAATCCTTTGGATCGTATAATAAGAAGAGGGATTCCGCTGTTGCTATCTCCCATCTTGCTCTCCCTTCATGCCTCCTATACTAAACATACTACTATAGGGCGGACACAATGCCGGCCACTCTATAAAGGCCAATGGCGTCTCCTACGATTGCCATCTTCTCCCCTCCGGTGTCGTCGCACCCAATTGCATGAATCTAATTGGTTCCGCCGTCGTCTTCCACGTACCCTCTTTCTTCAAAGAACTCACCGATATCGAAGCGAAAGGAGTTAAGGACATTCGTAACCGCATTCTCGTATCCGACAGATGCCATATCAACTTCGATCTACACGCTGCCGTTGATGGCCTTGAAGAAGTAGAATTGGGTGCTAATGCTGTCGGAACTACAAAAAGGGGAATTGGTCCATGTTATAGCACAAAGGCTGCCCGAAGCGGTGTACGTCTGGCCGAGATGTTTAACGAGGAACATTTCGAGCGCAAGCTGCGACAATTGGCCGCTGGATACAAGAAGCGGTACGGGGACCTCCTCAAGTACGACGTCGAGGAAGAGATTACCCGCTTCAAGAAGTATCGGGTTGAGCTTGCAAACTACGTCATTGATGCCGTAGCGTTTATGCAAGATGCGCAAGAAAGACAGGCCAAGATCCTTGTTGAGGGTAGCCAGGCTCTTATGTTGGATATTGACTATGGCACGTATCCATATGTCACCAGCTCAAACACATGTCTGGGTGGCATTGTGGCGGGTCTCGGGCTTAAGCGGAGAAATATCGAGGAGGTAGTTGGTGTCGTCAAAGCGTACGGAATCCAGAATTCTCTACCATATACTCCGTTTTAAATCAATGTATAGAGTGGCTGACCCGAAGCAGATACACTACTAGGGTTGGTTCCGGAAGTTTCCCGACCGAGGATACTGGCGATGTTGGATCCAGATTGCAGCAGCTTGGTGGCGAGATTGGCGTGTCTACAGGCCGTAAACGAAGAGTAAGCAGCTTCCAGCTTCGCTTTATTTTTCGGACCTCTGATAACTAACTCTGATTTTAGTGTGGATGGTTAGATCTAGTCGTACTGCGATATTCATGTGCAGTTAATGACTATGATTCCCTCAACTTGAGCAAGCTTGATGTTCTAAGCTCATTCGACAAAATCAAGATTGCGATCGCGTACAAAGACCCGGAGACCGGAGAGGAACTACCTTCGTTCCCTGCCGACCATTCCCTCCTCGAACGCGTCGAACCCGTGTATCATGAAATGCCGGGTTGGAATACTGGCATTGCTCAAGTGCGCGAATGGTCAGCCCTCCCCAAAGAAGCTCGCGATTATGTTGAGTACATCGAAAACTTCGTTCATTGCAAGGTAAGCCACCACCTTTTAGCTATTCGCCCCGACCGCGAGGAAACTCCAAATCACGATAGGTTTATGGCCTTGTAAGAAAGCGCCGTCACTAACAAACGAATAGGTTAAGTGGATCGGCACCGGCCCTGATCGCAATGACATGATATATCGTCCCTAAGCTGCTGTAAGTGAATAGAATTGCGCGTGCATCTACCCAAATCCCACTCAAACACTAGAGATTTAACAAGCAGTTGAAATAAAAATAAAGATAGAGACGGCAAATCAGTGTTTTAGGTAAGAATAGCATCAATACCAAATCGAATGTAACCAAGTTAATTATATTTTTAACGATAGACAGTTTCCTTAGTCTCTTACCCTTAGAATAACGAATCTGTTCCCACACATGCTCCTCCTTATTTTAGCGAACGTGCTGATGACATTGCAAATGCCATAATACCGCCGTGTCACTGAATACGCAGTGGAGTAGGACTTTAGAGGACACGTACCTGGCCGAATCATCCACAATGAATTCTGAGGCCTGGATATAACGCCCTCTGTAATCCTGATGTAAGGCGTTCCCTCATCAGCTACCGCGCTAGTTTATAAAATTTAGCATTCCCTCATCGCCATGCCGCCTTCGGAACTCCATCTTGGTTGTCGGATCTATTCTAATACTGAATCCGGAAAATATCGGCTTCGGGTTCGAGTCAGGGGCCAGCCTCCAATCGTATTTCAGAAGTAGATGAACAAAAATGATCTTCATCTCGTTCGCTGCGAAAAACCTTCCGGGGCATGCGTTATACCCGTGGCCGAATCCGAGATGCTCCGGGGTGGTGGTCACCAGCTGTGAAGCGTTCTCCTTGCCCGGAACTGTCTCGCGGATTCGAAGGAATCGCCGCCCGTCCCACTTGTCGGGTTCGGGATACAGGTTAGGGTCTCGCATGTTGTGCGTCGATACGGCGATCATGTCGCCTTTAGGGAGAGTTGTCCCGTCTGAGAGTGTCACGTCCTCGAGTGCGACGCGACGCATCGCGGCTTTGGCAATGTAAGCAGATATCGGATTCGAGGCACTGTGGATAGAGGCGAAAAGGGTTATGACTTACCGAGCAGCATGGGCTTCATCCGCTGACTCTCCTTGATGACGCTGTCCAGAAGCTTCATGTGGTATAACGCTGTCTTATTCCAGCCGTGATTTTTGATAACTGTCTTTATCTCGTCACGAAGCGGTTCAAGCATGTCTTGATTTCTTGCGAGATCAATCAACACTTGGGAGAAGAGGTCGGTAGTGTTATGAACGGCTACAACAGATAGGGTTAATTGCGTGATGGCCGCATCGTACGGCTTGCCGTTAGCAGCCCTCTTGATCCATTCCATGGCGTCGTTATATTCCGGAACATCTAACTTTCCAGCCTTCGCTTGCTCCCTATACTCGCGCCGTTGGGCTAGTACCGGGGCGATAATATCACGAGCTCTTTGGACGTCTGCCCGAGCGTTTTGGCAGGGGGTGAGGAACCAATGCACAATAAAGTGTAGCGCAGGATGCCAGTTACGAAGCGCAAAGGAGGCTTGATATACATCTGTTGAGTATTTCTTGGTAATTGCGTGCCACTCATCGTTGCGGCAAAGCTCTGGGCCAAGAAAGACCCGTGCCATGGTCCTAGTGATGAGACTGAATACAGTAGGTGTGAGAGGAAGGGAGTGCCAATCTGCAACGGATCAGTTTGTCCTTCCTACTAACGTCCCTAGGAAACCAGACTTACTGCCGTCCTCGCCAAAAAGATCACTCAGGGCCAATTCAGCCTCCTCAGAAACTGGCTCGGTCACCTTGTCTAACTCTTTAGTGAGGTCGCGGATAGTTATCTCATGAATCAGAGGGTTGTCATGAAATGCATCGCGGAACCCCTCAAAGCCAGGAACGTGACCAGGCGCAGCCTGGGACTCCGTGTGAGCAAACTACCTTGGATATTTCAAATTGGTTATTTTACCTTCTTAGTGAATCTACCGAAGTTGAGGCGTGGATCATTCCGAATTTCGTCGGCAAGGCAGGGCGGGAGGACCGTTGCAACACCCGTGTCACTGATGACACGAAATGGCTTATTGGGGGTCTTCGCAAATTGACTCTCAATCATGCTCTTCGAATTCTTTATAAAATATTGCTTGGCTCTGTTATCGCTAAACTCGAACAGATGCTTCGGATTGATGAGTGGGACATTGGATTTCGTTTTGGAATGAGAATAAAATACAATGCCAAAAAGAGTGGCGGCAACGACGTAAACGAGTAGCTTATTATTGATGGAGGAACTTGAGATGCCTAAAAAGCTGATTAACGGCTCTGTAGAGTCGTTTAGGACCACTTGAGACGAAGACATCGTGGTTGGTGAAGCTATTCATAAAATAAGGGGTCCATATAGTAGTTAACTAGAAGAAACTCCTCAGACATGCCTCATATATGAAAGGAAAGCCATTTATAGGTAATGTAGATGGCGAACAGAAGAGTACAATAACTGAGCTATCATACCGAGATTCTAACTACCCCGAGCTTGATATAAAATTCTGACGTGGCTGCGAAAGTGCTGACCAGCGTTTTGTTAGATTGATTGGGACCAGGTCCCGGATGGTCAGCGGAGGTACTTCATTAGGTAGTCGTAAGCAGGATCAAGGTGCGTCTAGGTGACGACCGACCATCCCCGAAAATATGCGAAGCGTCGTCACGCCTCCTTGCTGCGGATACACGTAAGGCGCTCTCGCTAACCGTTGAGCGAGCTTGGGGCGGATCAGCCAACCGCACTATCGTGGTCTTCGATGCAGCTTTCTTAAGGACACCAATATCGGCTTATATGACCATCCCCTATGTTAAACTCCTGGTTTTGTAGTTAGGTTGGCGAATATATCGAACACGCATGTTGGAAGACCGGCCACTGTGTGCCTAAACGACAATGGAATCAAACGAACTATTCACTATGGATCAAGTGATCCGGCAGCTATCCAATACGACGCCAGGTCACGTCCTTCTGTCCTATCCGACTGTGGAGTTAGAGTACATAGACTACACAGCCGCGGATATAGACAAACTCACCAGAGCAGCAGCTAGCACTCTTCCGAAGAGTCTAAGGGAATCAGCGGAGCATGTTGCTGCCAAGGAAGATTTTAAGGAGGCACCCGTCATTGGAATTACGGGTATTTCTGACTTGGAGTACTACGTATTCTTTCTCGCTTTACTGCGCCTCGGTGTAACTCCACTGGTCTTGTCTCCCCGCATAGCCGACAAAGACTTCGCACACCTTCTCCGCGTGTGTGGTTGTCAGAAAGTTCTAGCGTCGGGTCAACTCCTCACGGTGCTCGAGCGAGTGAGGATCGACTTTGACATGCCTGAATTGGATATTATCCCTATCAGCTCTATGGATACCCTTAAGGGTCATCCAGTAGATGAACTATACACATTTCGGCATGTGGACGTTACAGACGTCGAAAAGGCTCCTCATTTAATTATGCCCACGGGTGGGACGACAGGGTTGCCGAAGCCAGTACCAGTCTCTATAGGCGACTGGATATCCCAAACTCACCGACTAGCAGGCCTTATAAAGCTGCCTAGCACCCTATCTACCCTTCCTTTGTACCATAGCCACGGACAAGGATTATTGATACGGTCAGTTGTGCTGGGGATGAAGCTTGCCCTTTTAAATGCGCTACGGCCGATTACTGCAGGAACCGTGCTAGCTGCTCTCGACAAGTCAGGCGTCTCTGCTCTAGAGACCGTTCCATACACACTCAAGATCCTAGCGGAGGCGCCCGAGGGAATTGAAAGATTGTCTCAGTTAGAGTCCGCCGGCGTAGGAGGGTCCGCCCTTCCCGACAACCTAGGGGATCTTCTCATCACCCGTGGGGTCAAACTCAGCCAGATCTACGGGCAGACCGAGAGTGGCGGCTTGATGATGATGTCACCGGATATTGAGGATGGGTGGAACTGGCTCGTGCCCATGAAACACGCGGAACCGTATCTAAAGTTCGAACAGGTGGACGAGAATCTGTATCATCTTATTGTACTCCCTGGTCTCAAGACGAAGAGTCTCACAAATAGGTCGGATGGATCGTATGGGACTAACGACCTGTTCCACAAGCACCCTACCGATCCCCGAAAGTGGAAATTTGCTGCAAGACACGACGATATCATTGTGATGCTGAACGGCGAAAAAGCCGACCCCATACCTTTGGAACACGCTGTGGGTGCGAACGAGTATGTTCAGGTGGCCATCGTCTTTGGGGCAGGAAGCAGTTCCCTGGGTATGCTTGTCATTCCATCTTCTAAAGCGGCTGATCTTTCACGAGAGGAACTTGAGAAAAAGGTTACTCCGGATCTGGAGCTGGGTAACTCGCGCGTTTCGGCATATGCCAAGGTTTCCATGGATTCCATTATCCTTAAGGAGGTGGGCACTGAAATACCCATGACGCCCAAGGCGACTGTAATCCGCCCGCGAGTTCTAGCCCAGTTCGCATCGGATATTGAACAGTTTTACGCTGAGCGGGAGATCGTGCAGAATGGAACAGTCGGCTCCATTCCTGACGATCGTGTAGGCGAAGTAGTTCGACGTATCGTGTACAAGGTTTTAGGAGTCCCCGAGAACGGAGAGAAAACTATTGCCGATGACGATGATTTCTTCGCTCTGGGGATGGACTCGTTGTTGGCTTCGCATGTGCGCGTTCGGCTTTTGCGTGAGATTGATATGGGCGGGCAGACGTTAGGCACTAATGTTGCTTTTGATCACCCAACTATTAAACAACTTTCTCAACACATTCTCGATACGAGACATGGGGTTCGTGATAAAAGGCCAACATCAACCGAAGAGATTGCGAGGGATCTTGTACAGAAGTATACAGGTAAACTGGCCCCTATTGAACCGGGGACGATTCAGCGTGGATCTTCTCATGCTGTGGTGCGTATAAATCCTCTGAAGTGCTGCATGTTTTCCACTAACAAGAAGAACAAGCTTCTTACCGGAGCCACAGGGACTATCGGACGCTTTATTCTACATACTCTCCTTGCCCAGGAGAATGTAGACCGGGTCTATTGTCTTGTACGAGCCGACTCCGACGAAACAGCAACACGGCGGGTCAGAAAGGCTCTTACAGATGCCCACTTACTAGATACTCTCGCACCTAGTCAACTAGAGAAGATAGTGGCACTATCTGGTAACCTCAGTGCCGCCAATCTCGGCCTCTCAAAAGAAGCGTATGAAAAAGTTCGCGATTCGGTCGCAACCGTCATCCACAACGCTTGGGCTGTCAATTTTAATATGCAACTAGCAAGTTTCGAGACTCCCTCTATTGCAAGCGTATTGCATTTGCTAAACCTCACACGACAATCTAGACAGAAAATGAAACCGAGGTTCGTATTTATATCTAGCATCGCAACGGTCGCCAATGCTCAGGTAACTCCTATTGCCGAGAGCAGTCATGGGTGGGGTGCTGTTGGGGATACGGGATACGCGCAATCTAAATGGGTAGCTGAGGAGCTCTGCACATACGCCGCTCAACACTCCGGTGAATCCGGCCCAAATATCCAGATCATCCGCGTAGGCCAGATTGCAGGTGACAGCAAGCACGGAATTTGGAACCCCGGCGAAGCTATTCCCTCAGTGGTTCAAACGGCCCTGACCATAGGGGCATTGCCGGTTATCGAGGGAAATGACGAGACGCACTACTGGTTACTAGTTGATGTCTGTGCCTCAGCTGTTGTACAACTTGCTCTTTCGCATGACCGAACGTCTACCCCTTCTATCTTCCACATTTCTAGCACAGAGGCGCTTCGCTGGAACGCTGAATTCTTGCCTGCGTTAAAGAAAGCTGGTTTGCAATTTGAAGAGTTGCCACAACGCGAGTGGTTGGATCGACTTGAGAAATCAGACTCCGACATTCAGCGAAACCCGCCGTACCGACTACTGGAGTATTTTAAGGGGAGATACGGTAATGTGAAGTCTAGGGGCACAACTGAAGATGCTGGTCCTAACGGCTGCCAACCTTTTAATATTAGTATTGCGAAGAAATATGCACCAGCATTAAATAACCCTATACATGTTGACGACACGCTTATTAGGAAATTTGTGAAATATTGGTTGGAGACTGCTTGGAAGGACGCGAAAAGATGCGATGACAAGGGGCAATAAAGTATAGGATGGTAGGTGGGGTTAATCTGATACGCAATCCAGGGGGTTGAGATAGCGTTTTAGCAGGTACCTACAGGGAGATTGACTGCTAAATCTCCAACGTTCCCCGATCGCAATCGTGCATAGGAAAAGGTGAATTCTCAAGTTGCCCGCTTGACCTGAGATTACTCTATAATTCAATCGAATCTTGAAAATGTACGGAATTGTTGTTACAACCAAGTCAAATTTGATCATCTTATTCCTATACTTTGCTGCCCCTACATGTATGCTCTTCGATCTCCTGAGCATGAGCGTAGGTGTTCTGGTTAATTGCAGGGGTCTTTCTGTTGTGGCGGGGTTGTTTTCAAGGGTTTGCCGGCGGCAACGCATCTCACATGTTCGGAAGACAATGTAAGACTCAGCATCAATGATCATAGAAGTGTTTGAGTTTGGGATTCGATACTATAGTAGCTTCGTTAGCATGGAAAACCGTGAGGAAGTGTATAGATAACCGACCGTCAAAAAGGGCCAGCATCGTGATTACGACAGGGACGACATTCCAACCTCGCAAGACTTCGTAAAATCCGCGGATATGGAAGCTATCCAATTGCTCCTAGGCTCACCTACGCGTATAGCTGTGGTGGGTACTCTCTTGTGGGTGTTCTTGTATAGTTTATACAGAATATTTTATCAAAATTTCCCATGTCCCCTTCCGCCGTCTCCTCCGGCGGAACCGATTCTGGGCCATTTCAGGAGATTGCCGATGGAAAACGCTCACCTTAAGCATATGGAATATGCCAAGAAGTACAGTGAGTAGACAAGTTCAAAAATCGATCATTGTTACTGAAACGGCGCCATAGATTCGGACATTGTCTATTTCAATGTATTGGGCAACCATATGATTGTGCTCAATACTCAGAAGGCTGCGAATGAGCTTCTAGATAAACGTGGCGCTAATTACCAGGATCGACCAAAATTCGTCCTTTTCGATGTTATGGGATGGGGCTTAACATTGACCTTCCTCCCGTATGGTCCTAGGTTTCGCCTTCATCGTTCGGTGTTGCAAACTGGGTTCACCAAAACAGCTATCACGAATTACAGACCTATTCAGGAAGACGAAGCTAGACAGGCTGTTTCGAGAATCCTTAAGCACCCTGAAGCCTGGGAATTTTCATTGCGGCGGTGAGAATCTCTATGTCTTGGTGCTATAATCCGCCTCTAATGGAAACATAGGTTCGCTTCAGCGATAGTGCTTCGGATTGGTTTTGGCGTCACGGTTAGATCGGACGAGGATCCCTATATCAAAATTGCGATAGACGCCAACATGGCCACAGGAGGGGGAGGAAATCCAGGAACTGCTCTAGTTGATTATTTTCCCCTATGTTAGTCGCCCATCAGAAAGGGATTGTGTCAGCGCTGCTAACGGATCCAAAGTTCGCTATGTCCCAGAGTTCCTAAACTTCTCCAAAAGCCTACAACATGCACGGAGATGGGGATGGGCGATCAAGAACCTACATGATATACCATTCTCAGCGATTAAAAAAGAGTTTGTAAGTCTCGAGGATATGCCATCTTAGGATGCCGCTCACACTAGCAAGGACGAAGGAACGGCGAACCCATCGTTTGCTTACTCCCTTCTCACGAAATATAAAGAGAATGAAGAACAGGGTATCCCTAATCAACTTACGCTCCAGGACATCCAAGGGGCATCCGGCGCCGTCTTTATCGCGGGTTCTAATACGGTTAGTTACCTTCTAGGAGAATAGAACTCAGCCATTAATCGCGTCATCTAGACCTTCGCTACGACGACGATTGCTATACTGAATATGATGCTCAATCCTGATGTATTTGAAAAAGCGAGAGCCGAGATTGATAGAGTAGTGGGGACAGATAGACTGCCTACGCTCGAAGACCGACCAAATTTGCGTTATATCGACTACCTTGTTGAGGAGACATCAAGATGGAGACCCTTGTCGCCTATTGGAATACCTCATAGATCACTGAATGACGACGTCTATAACGGGATGTTCATCCCTAAAGGGTTCGTAGCACTCTAGAATCTGCGATTACGGGGCCCCTGTTGACATATTTAGAACGCTGGTCTACTACAACACATTCGCTATGTCTAGAGATCAGACTGTGTATAAGAACCCCGATAAATTCAATCCAGACAGATACATTCCAAAAGAAGAGGGAGGGGATGGTGAACCCTTACTAGTTGGGCCGTTTGGTTTTGGTCGAAGGTGAGTACCAATTCCTATAAGGAAAACCGCGAGCGCACCGCCTGATCCCGGAATGCAGAGTATGTGTCGGACGCCACTTAGCACAGGCATCTGTGTGGATTATGATGGCGACTCTCATAGCCACGACCGACATATCAAAACCCATTGGCCTAGATGGTAAACCAATTGAGCAGACCATCACATTTAGCACTGGCCTGTCAAGCCATCCTGGCAAACTTGATGTAGTCTTCAGACCTAGATCTGAAAAGGCTCTCAGACTTCTTGCAGAGGCTGTCAGAGATGCTCAATGAGCTCAACTTTTAAATGAATTTATTTTCATAGTTAAGAAAGTAACTAGGTAGATTTCATCTGTTCTTCTTCATAATACCGCATTTGGAGATTGAAGTGTTGACATCATTTACCTACTCATATCAAGTAATTCTTGTCTCACCCCTTCTTCTCAATGAGCTCATTTAATCTTTGGGCCACTCTCTCGGACCAACTTGCGTCGTTAATATCGGAATCAACTTCCACAACATTTATCGCGCTCCCCTGAAGGCCTCTTTTTATGGCTGTAAAGAGAGCCTCGTCGGCCACCTTGTCGTGAAAAGCTTGCCCCTCAACGGCGATCGCGCTGATACCCCTCAGTGGGAGCCACACCTCAGTCAGCCCAGGCTCGGTACAATTCTCCCGAAGCCTCTGCGCTATTCTTCGTCCTAATTCCTGGCATTCTTGCTCTGTTGTTCGCACCAATGTCACAGACGGGTTGTGCTCGAAGAGCTTCCTCCCCTGGAATTCTCTGGGAACGGTGTCTCTGGGACCGAAATTCACCATATCCAAGGCACCGACACTGACAATCTGGGGCAAGCCTGCTTTGCCAGCGGCTGTTAATCTGTTCTCGCCAGCAGTAAAAACGCCACCGACTAATTCATCAGCTAATTCAGTAGTAGTCAGATCCAGGACACCATGAAGTCTCCCTTCTCTTATCAGTCGTTCCATTGCGCGACCGCCAGCACCTGTAGCATGGAAGACATAGACTTCGAACTCACGGCGTTCTAGCCATTTGCGTGCAGCGTCTACACCTTTGGTAGTAACGCCAAACATTGTGATTCCAACACCTTTCATCGTAGCGCTGGTATGACTCTGGCTCTTTTCAATTCTCTTGGCGTATGCTTTAGCCATGCCAACAATTGCTCCGGCCGCATTATCCACAACCGCTTTGAGCACCTCATTCAAGCCAGCTATGTCAACCACGCTGTACATCATGGTAATGTCAGTCTCGGCGACATAGGAGCTCGTATCACTCGAGGCGACCGTGGAAACAATTAGTTTCGGAAAGGTCACGGGCAGCTCTCGCATGATTGCGGATGCGATTGTTGTTCCAGAGCTCCCGCCGAGGCCAATTATGGCTTGGATCTCACCACGGCCTTCAAGTTGCCGCACAACGGCCGAAGCTCCACTAATCATGGTCTTGACGAGATCCGCCCGGGGAAGGGATTTAAAGGCATTATCATCCCCTTTAAAGCAGCCGGCCTTTAACACGTCGTCCTGTCGAACAGTTATAGCTTCGTGTTCTATCACAGACCGACCCGCATCGATTAAAATGACATTCAGTGAAGGATCATGTTCGAGAATCTGGGATCTGAGGTAGAGAAACTCCTCAAGCTTGGTATCGAGCGTGCCGATAACAGCGATCGAGATTTGCGACGAAGTCATGATGAACTAGTTATATTACAGATGTCCTGGTCATTTGGTTGATTGGAAGACGTTTACATTTCCCAACTCCATTTTACATCGAACTCGGTTCGCACAATGCGTAACCTGGAAAGCAACCAAACAAATACCGGTACCACTCATGACCTTTCATTTAAGCTGAGCTTAGCTGAGGCGGGGAAAGGCAAGGGGTGGGTGGCATTGGTATTTCCGTTATGTAACCCGACTTTCTCTCTGTACCTAATGGGCTATTCCATATTAATTCTAGCTATCGGGACACATCCAACTACGACTTGTGAAACTCAGATTTACACAAAATCACCCACCATCATGGCACCCATTCCTCGTCAAGAAGTCCTACAGCGCCTAAGAAGCGTCATCTCCGCCCATCATCCCATAGTTGGCGCCGGGGCTGGAATTGGCCTCTCCGCTAAATTTGTTGAGGCCGGCGGTGCTGACCTAATCATAATCTACAACTCCGGCCGCTTCCGGATGGCCGGTCGGGGCTCGCTTGCAGGTCTTCTGCCGTACGGCGACGCGAACGCTATCGTCGTTGACATGGCCCGCGAAGTCCTGCCCATCGTCCGAAATACGCCGGTGCTTGCCGGTGTCTGTGGCACGGATCCCTTCCGGGATATGCGACAGTTCCTCAAGCAGTTGAAGGAGCTAGGATTCAGCGGCGTGCAGAACTTTCCGACCGTGGGCCTCATGGATGGGAACTTCAGGGCAAACCTAGAGGAGACGGGTATGGGTTACGATCTCGAAGTCGAGATGATTCGGATCGCTGCTGAAATGGACTTCGTCACTTCGCCTTACGTATTTACTGTTGAAGAGGCCGTTAGCATGGCAAAAGCCGGTGCGGATATCGTCGTCGCTCATATGGGCCTGACGGCGAGCAAAGGAATCGGAGCAAAGACGGGGAAAGCCCTAGACGAAGCCGTCAAATTGATCCAAGACATCAGAGACGCAGTGGCGAAAGTACGAGAGGACATCATAGTTCTGTGTCATGGCGGCCCAATTGCCGAGGTTCAGGATGCCGAGTATGTCCTCTCGCGAACAAAGGGGGTACACGGATTCTTCGGGGCAAGCAGCATGGAGCGTATACCGGTTGAAATCGCAATCACGGAGAACACAAAGAAATTCAAGGAGATCCATATAGCGGAGTAGTTATACTTCACTATTTGGCCGCATTGCGAAGCACGGTCAGTGTAGCGCATCCAGATAATATTCCACGTCTTTGCTATCCCGTTGCTAAGAGGTACCTAATTAATAGAACTACGAATCTTGCTACCGTGGGCGGATTATGTAGAAAATACGTACATTGACGATATTTAGGTAGGTAGGTACCTAGTATATAAAGGCAATGTTTACGTCTCTACTAGTAGTTAGGGTAGCTCCTGAAGCCATGCTTAGAAATCTTGGCGGCTAGTTATATCTACCTATCTAGCAGCTGCACATAAAAGGGGCTTTGATTTTTCAATATTTTAACTTATTGGGCTCTTGTTGAAGCCTTGTCATGTCATAGGATATTGTCTCCCAATACTCTAGGAAATATCCCTGATTAGTTCACGATGCGGTTGGACTTGGAAGCTGGTCGGGCATGCAAAGTAACTTGCTCCGATAAGTGTACCTCCTAATGCTCGTAGAACTCCATGCCTGCTTTCCACTCCAATGCTCTCCCATTAAAAAGCTATTATGCATAACCCGACTGGGACGGTTGCAGGATGCTCGCTAGAGAGATACTACACCATATCCATTCCCATCAGATACTTGACACTCCACCAAGCAGAATAGCAAAGTCAGCCACTCTTCATGTAGTCAATACCAGCTTGGTAAATCCTGATAAGAATATCCGTCTCCTCTACCGTGTTAGGTACGTAGAGCATGGTGTAGCCGAGGTGAATCCAGTCGGTCCCACTCAGACGATGGCGTTCGCCCCATCCCTTAGAGATGACTTCCTCTGCGTCCTTGAATGATAGTGTGAGGTGACCAGACAGGTCGGTGCCGTGGATATGGCAGATCTCCCTGGAAGTTGGGCCGGCTAAGGGTGTTAGTGGAAGTGAGGGCTTGATGAAGAGTGCTCGGCCATGCTTCTCTAAAGCCGAAGTCTTCCATTCGGTAGATTCCGCGTTGATCTCACCAAGCTTATTGAATGCATCGAGATACGCCTACATATGTTAACAGGGACTGCGGCTTGAGT
Source organism: Hypoxylon sp. EC38 (assembly GCA_002120335.1). NCBI lineage: Eukaryota > Fungi > Ascomycota > Sordariomycetes > Xylariales > Hypoxylaceae > Hypoxylon > Hypoxylon sp. EC38. The sequence goes on from KZ111262.1 coordinate 295,795, forward strand.
TTCGGACTGGCCTATATTGAGTAACTCACCTGCTTGACAACGGGATCCTGGGGATCGGCAGCGTTTCTCTCGCGCTGGGGGTATACGAAGCGCTTCGCCCTCGCACGAGGACCCGGCCTCACTGGCAGGGGTTCCTTAAGAAACGACTTTTGGGCATTAGCCTTCTGCTCGTCTGTCGCCTTACGCCATCCCGTCGCACGCTTTTTGGGGTTGTCATAGAAGCCAAGTTTAATAGTATCGTCGACGCCGAACGCCATGGTCTTCTCAGCGCTGAGATTGGACATGTAACCGGCCCAGGTGTGCGAAGTACCACCTTCCCCCATAGCCTTCCACTGCTTGAATCCCTCCATTAGACCGGCGTCTTTCTGCTTGGTTGACAAAGTAGAACTCATTCTCGTGGCTGTCGCGATTCGGGAGTCTAACAACGTGGTGGTTAGGAAAAATGCTCGGCGAAGATGCATTTGCGTTGAAACCGCCAAAGGTTCGTTAAATAATAGATGCGCCTTTGCGTTGCTTTTGTACTGGCGTCTCTCGTGTTACATACTATCCGCCTATCTGTCTGAAACATGGCTCTTCGGGTTTTCTCATTGTGTCACGGAGTATTTACACGTGGGTATTAAATCCGAGTAGTCCGAGCTAAATCCGAATAGTCCGCGACACAGGTAGTGGTCGGGTCGGCCGAGTTATGGTAGTACAAATCGGACATTCGTCTCAAGATTCACAATTTCTAACGTTTGGCTTGCTTGTAAGACGAGAAAACGGCGAGTAACGCCCATATTTCTATGAAGAAAGCAGTATACGAAAAACCATACTTGCGAAGTTAGAATACGCATAATGTAAAATCATTGTCCGAGATAATACCCCAAACCAAACAATATCTTTATGGATCTAATGCTATTGCCGCCATCTTTTATCCCATATTGCGCCCATTAAAATGTACAAGACAAACTACATACTTAGGTAGGTACCTAGCCTTAGTTTTCTTTTACGATTCCCCTAAAGACGCCTCAAGCCAAAACTCCCTCAACACCTACCAATTATGTCATATTGATTTGCAACTGGATAAACTAACTATCGCAGTGTACACTGGTCCTGATTCACCAGTTACTAAGTAAATTTCTGTCTTTTTCTCTCATTAAGTGTAAAAACAGAGGGACTTGAATCCTGTAAGAATTCCTTGACTTCAAGGTCCTCTTCGGCCGAAGAGAGAATATGATTCCCTCGATTTATGTATGCAACGGCCTCGTCTTCGGACACATTCGCCATTCTTAATGCATCATAAGCCTCTTGAGGGGTTATTTTCTTCCCGCCAAGTCCACAACGGGCAACAACACGCTCTACTTTTCTTTGGGCCTCGGGATCCAGTATAGAGTCTGTTGAGGGCACTGCACGAGGTATCCACTGGAATGTTCCCCCTGAGCTTGAACTCGATCGTCGCACTGAATTTGAGCGCGTAATAGGAGATCCGTCGTGCCGCAAAAAGAACAGGCCGTCGGGAGCATCGAACGTCTCGTCACTAGGAAATTCTACAATAGAAGTCTCTACTTCCAAAGAATCTTGCGAAATTGATACTGGAGACTTTTCTGCCTTTTCTGGCTCTTCATCCTTCGAGAGTGAAGGCAAGGTAAACCTTCCCCTTAAGTTCGAAATCAGCCGATCCTTGGCATTTCCCCATCCCTTTTTGCTGTCTGATGAATTTTTCCTTTCCATGATTATTACAGTCGATAGAGATATGTCTTATGAGATTCGCTTTCGTCTATTATTAACTCGGATTGCTAATATAGGAAAATGCATTAGCAATATCCTTCGATCAGTAGGGTACGTAGCCTTTGTAGATCTTTATGACAATGCAGTCATTTTTAAACACTAACATTGTTAAAGAAAGATTGGCCGTTTCAATTCATTTCGGGCAGTTTCCATGAAAGTTATCTATCATATTACCTGTTGAAACTTACCTATCCAGTTACGTATCAACTTTCCTTTCTCTGTCCCCTAGGATTAGGTATCTCTGGGGAGCCTGTCCTGTTTTCTACCTAAGGTACTTAAATAGTGGTATATAACTGAGTACAGTTGTAGGGATGGTCAATTAATCCCGAGTACGCCCTGGAAAATATGAAACAGTGTAGCATAGCTGCGTCCTTAATAAGTAGCCTTCTGTGTGGTTACCTATCTTGATCTATTCGCTCGTCACTAGTCGTTGTCGTGTTAATAGCACGTCCTTGATCTCGTCTACATTATTTATTGTACATGTCTATACCATGGTATATATTCGACTCATCTATTCTACCGCCCAAGCCAATGACATGATCTTCAGCGACAAATCCAACCTCTTTCTCTCCCTGATGACTCTACTAACCTAACCCCAGCCGAGCAAGAGCTAGACACCGGCACTATACTCACTCAATTCACCAGAATCCTTCTTTACTGCACGATAAACCTTTGGTATTGTCCGAGCTGGATCAAATAGCAGGAATATCATAACAGCCAAAACCATCAACGCCCCGTCCAAAGCAATAAAATATACCTCGTGCATCATCAAGTATCCATTCCAGCCCTCAATAAGTTCGACTGCTCGGAAAATGCTGCGGGCGAAAATAGCGATAAGCGAGATAAACAAGGCGATAAGGATTATGTTGTATTCTCGCGGCATGCCGAACTTGGACGATCTTCGGAGAAAGTCTAGAGTGAGTAGTGCAAAGACAGACATAGCGGCGAGCTGGAATAGGACACCAGCAACCATAATATTAGTTCCTAACTTAGGGTCATCTCCACTGCTTGATGACATCGAAGCCATCGCACCTCCAGCGGCCTAATAATTCCGAGTAGGTTAGTACAGGTCTAAAAGGTAGTGGGATAATATACGTGAGAGGTAGGTAGCTTAAAAGCGCCTTTTTCTCGAAGAGACGAGGAAATGTTAATACAAAATACACACCTGGACAATTAGTGAAATGGTGTCGCAAGTCATAAACACGATAGTATACATCCTAGAGGAAAGAAGACTGTATTGTCGGCCTAGAACCTCGATAAACATGCCTAATAGCACGTACAGAGCTGCCGTGAAGAAGACGGGCCCGATAATGAGTGTAGTGATTTGTATCAAAAAGGCGTTTCGATTGTACGGGCACTCAGAAGACCAAGTGCGGCCGACCCATCCGATGAGCTCAGCTACAATATCAGGTTAGTTCCTTGGCTGATAGACTTTTATGAGACTGCGAGCTTACTCAAGGCGCCGATGGCGAGTAGAGCTGATGTCCATCGCCTCAAGCGAATTGTCTGCAACGCATGTCCAAAGAAGGCAATTCCGAATAAAGCGCAGAAAACGATGCCCGCGGCCAGGCTCGGTCGATACCCATACGAATAATCGAACCCCGAAATCGGGTCCTTTTGGCAGTTATTGGCGTCTCTTATAGCTTCCGGCAAAAGATTTCGGTCACTCATGTTGGGTGCTTGTTCGTGTCCGAGGGGTGTAAGTGAAGGTTTAGAGAATATTTAGCTTGCAGAGTATAAGATGTGAATGATACCGAATGAGGAATATGAAAAGAAGATTTATAGGAGCGACGGAGCAATATATCATAGAATCGTATCCATCGTTGAAGCCTGATCATAGTGCGAAATTAGGAAGCCAATCATATTTACTCTCTCGGACTTCTACCAAGCCTCATTCGCTTCAGCTGCTGCGGCATGCTCTGTTACTTGGAGGCTGATTGTTTCCAGGATGCTTGAATGGTAACCCTGGAGGGTTCAAAGGTAAGATGAGGTTCGGACATTCGACACAGCCACCGTAGGATGACACGATCATCCTAAGCTCCATTACTCGATAGGGCTGAACAACTCAATCGGGCAATATGAATCATTTAAATCGCAATTTCACTATTTTTTAAGGTTGGATGGAACGACGCTTGCCGCATTTGCCCTTCCTTCAACTTGACTCGCCTCAATGCGCTTCAGCAAATTCCTCCAAACATAGCGTGGGTCTATCGGGGCACGCCCACGATCAATCCCACAATGCCCTGAATATCTGCCTTAGAATGTCATTCCTGTTTTAGGCCCGATATTAGAGTATTCTCTCATAAGCCGTCTCCGTTTTATATCTTTTACGAGCAGACTTCTAACAAGATCTGATCAATCTCACTGAATCACCCTTTCGCTTGGGATCTTAACATTCATTCTTGCCATTCGGTCAATTTCTGTTATTCGCTGTTGCCGAGGCTCTCATTTGACTATGGAATCACTTCTCCTTTGATGATGAACTTGGTGGCGTTGCAATTTGACTGTGGTACGATAGTGCATTCAGGAGGCAAGTCAGTGGCGCCTCTCGCCGAAAACGATACCCTTCATGCAGAAAGAGATATTAGTCCAGGAAGACGATACCGGGGATTCCATTTTCTCATCGGGCGCTTACTCTCCATTGCTGCCGAACCGTAAGTAGACGCTTAGCTTTGTCAAATCTAAACGAAGATGTCGGATAGTCGTCGACGGGCACTAAATCACTACCACGTGGGCTGGGACAGGGCCAATCTTTATTCGGATCAATAAGGGTGTCATTATTTCGATCCATGGTACCCGATAACCAGCTGGCCGAGCATCGAATAGAAAAATCGATCGCCTTATTCAAGAGGTTGAAACTGACACTGGCGATGACCCCAGCGGGCCCGCCCGGCCCTGGACCTCCAGGAGTAATTAAGTATCCAATTTCATACGAGAAAGAGTCAACAATCCATACGGGATGTAGTGACGCATCGGTGCATGCCTTATTAGGCTTCTGATGCGCGACGGATATATAGGTATGCATCGAATGTGATGCTCTCTCCATGAGAAAAGTCCAGTATGACTGATCCATTTGCGATGCCCAGAGCAATTTCGTTGTTCTCGGACGATTCACCTTGTCGTTTGCAAAGATACCGATGTGTTAGGTCGAGATATCCGCTTGCTGTGCGCCTGAACATAACGTTGGAATCTTTGGTATTTTCGTCACATTCTTGCCAATCAGTTTGGACATTGCGCCATTGCCCGCTGCAGAGCGACATGTAATAATCAAATCCAGTCGATAGACGAAAGGTTAAGTCAACGTCGCCTTCAGCCTCCGCAGGCGAGTTTTGAATGGTGAAGATCGACTGAGTACTGCATGGTGGATAGTCTGTCCTGGCTCCAGTCGACGAGGATGGGTTCGCGATGAGTGGAAGAGACAGAATTAGGACGATTCTGAGCCCTTTCATGGCGATCACTAGGTGGAGGGCTTATTGTCTATAACTGCAGGTGATTATTAATAGTCGCACGGAAGCATGAGTCAATATGGAGGTGGAAGCCCTCAACGTCGTCTACGAGAGCTGCCGCACAATTGGCAACTATGTTAACGTGACGCCATCCAGTGGCTAGGTTCCTTTCTTTACCTAGCCGAGGAGGTTATATACTAGAGATCTACTCGCCGCCTAGGTACCTTAGGCATATACAGACTCACTGTCGTATTTAGCCTTAAAAGGTCGTCGCAGGAGGCGAAGCACAGAGTCCGAGAGACTCAGGCCAAGACCATAATTAATTCGTTACTAGCCGGTCGTGCATTAGCCTACCCAAACACTCGTATTTATGCTATCTGGTTTTAACAAGAAGGCTTTGCAGTAAACCTATCTCTCATATAGTATCCCTTTAAATTTGGTCTAGTAAAGCGAGAGAAGCGTCGGTCGGGTTCGCTAGACGAGGGTACGCTTAAAGCTGTACCCAATTAGTGGACAATGAGTGATATCATTGTTGCAATGATTGTGCCGAATATGGTTGGGAGGGAGGCAAGAAACTACAGACGGAAAGATAATATATGTATTCGTTAGTAAATATAATACGTATTCCGTAGCTTTATTCGTACATGTCACCTTTAGCTGCTACTTCGGATTGAATGGTAATTTCCGCGACAGGATTAGGTAGATAAATCCCCTATTGGTATAGTTGCCTGCCGCCGGCTTGGGTCCTAAAGTAGAACTTGGTCTGGTAAAAATGGGCTGGGGCTAAGGCATTACACCTGAAAAGCACCCCGCAGAGAGATAACACAGCGCCAATCCCGTCTGCTTAGGGACAGCTTCCGCACGGGCTTACAAGGGTCGGAAGCGGGAAGAAACATCGTAACCAACATCATGCGCATCCATGGTTGTCACTTGCGATAATACTACCCTAACGACGCTACGACCCCGGAAGGGTGTGCCATCCCCGGTATTGGAGCGGGAGCCCACTGATGCTACCGTAGCTAAAAATGCTTCAGCTACCCTACCATGCTGCCATGGAGCTCTTTCTCCAGTGTATCCGCTTGCCACAGCAAGCTTCAAATACTCTCGAGAAGCGTTGCCTTTTGGTATCAGTAGATAGAGCGGATAGAGCCTTCTAACTGACTTTTGCCAGCTACCTGAGCAGGGGGCATAGCTGGAATGGTTGAGAAGCGGGACTCGGCTGAAGCGCCCGGCGCGGTGCGGGACGTGGAGATGGGAGCTAAAGGATCGCCATCAGCGGGGACTAGTGAAGTCGGCGAGATCGAGGACCAGTTCCAAGTGCCGCGGTCATCTTTCTGGGCAACATTCTCCGATCATGGCGTTGAGATGCGCGGCGCGGAGCCGGTGCCGGTCGAGAAACGAACCGACACTCGGTACGTGAATGTATTCACCGTGTTCGCGACGTCCATGACGAGCTTACTACCGTAAGTGTGTCTACAAGCTAAGGCCTATTTGTCGTAGAAAGAAAAAGCTAACTCTATAACTCTAGGATCGGGATTGGCTCTGCGACAACTTTAGGTTTCGGTATGTCGCTAAGGGACGCGGCGTTGATGATCGTTTTCCTCCAGTTCCTGTTCGGGGTTCCCGCCGCGTATATCATCACCATCGCGCCACTGACAGGGATGCGACAGATGATTCAATCGCGGTATTGTTTCGGGTGAGCATGAACAGCCTGATAATTACCTATTGAAATGGCAGCTTCTAACCACCGGGATAACAGAAAATACTGCAACGTCCTAACATCCGTCGTCGTTACCCTCACCGTCGGTGGCTTCGCCGTCACAGGCAGCATCAATGGAGCGCAGTGTCTCGCTGCCGTAAGGCCAGGCACACTACCGGTCGAAGCCGCCATTGCGATTATCATGGTCGCGTCTCTAGTCATTGGCTTCATGGGGTACCGTGTAATGCACTTTTTTACGCGGTGGGCTTGGATCCCGACGCTCGTCGCGATTATCATTCTTGTTGGCGCTGCGGGCGATCAACTATGGCAGCAGACCCCGCTGCCCGCGCACACTACCGCCCAGGAGTATATGGGCATTGTGGCGTTCGCCGCTGGCAACATGGTTACTTGGAGTAATGTTGCGGGCGATTATGCGTGCTACATGCCGCCGACTGCACCGCGTCTACGTCTTGCGCTGTATTGTCTTTTCGGTATCGCATTGCCATTTTCGCTTCTGATGGTTTTTGGCGCCGCTATTGGGGGTGCCGTCTTTACCATTCCCGCATGGACCGCTGCTTACAAGGCCGGTGGGATTGGGGCAGTTATTGGAAACATCCTCATTACCCGACTAGGCGACTTTGGCCGGTTCGTCTTAGTTATACTGGGTCTCTCCGTCCTTGGGACTTGTGGTCGTGATATTTACAGCGTGTCCTTCAATCTCACCGCGGTGGCTCCGATCCTCCGCAGGGTCCCCCGTATTGTGCTGTCCGTTGTTGCCACCGCGGTTATCATTGCGGTCGCTATTCCTGCCTCAAGATCGTTCGTTACGTCGGTGACGGCATTCCTTAGTATAATCGGTTACTATGCGGGCGCATCCGTAACTTGCTTCTTAACCGAATATTTGTGGTTCCGCAAAGGCGATCCTACAAGCCTCGATCCAAAGATTTGGAATAACAGTCGGGCATTGCCGACTGGCTTAAGTGCGCTGGCGTCCGTTCTAATTGCGTGGGCATTCATTATTCCCTCTATGCGGGCAGACTGGTACACCGGACCTATCGCAGAGAAAACTGGTGATTTAGGGTTCGAATTTGCTGTTGTCGTCGCGTTCTTAGCGTACATCTCCATACGGTCTCTAGAAATCAAAATTAGGGGTCGTCTCTGAACCGAAGACACGCTATGGCCGCCCTAGCAGATCATTTGTGTTACCACCAGCCATTGTCGCAACTTGATTGAAAGTCAAGTTGAATAAAACTTTAATAATAATAACAATAATGATCACTACAATCTAACAGAACTTTGATATCCTGGCCATGTATAGATTTCCGATAAATAAATACCTGTACCTGGTCAGATTTTGAAATATTGGGCTTTATGTGATACGTGGTACTAACCTGCAACTTGCCATCGCTCTCCAATTAGCCGAAGAAGCTTCACGATATCCCTCAACCATATACCTCCACTCGAGTTCTCCTGTTCGAGGAGTAGCCACTCGCTTTCGCCAGCAGCAGCGTATAAGCAATAGCATAGAATAGGACTAAGAGTGCCCAATCCGTCTTCTCCGTCTGGATGGCTCGAATCAAGAATCTGCCGTACGAGCTGCCATATATACTCAACGACTTCAAAGATGCCTGACACGGCTTCCCGCTGCATCTCCGCCTCTTCCGACGACCTACCGTGGTCGGTTGAATACTTCTCGTTGCATGCGTATATATCGTACAGCATGAGACGTGCGGAGAAGCATAATGCGAGGGAAACTGATGTAGAGCCGCCGATGGATGGTGACCCTTGAGACACGTCGCTGAGATGAGTCGATAGGGATGCGAGGATCTGGTGAAGTTGCCTCGCCTCCGCTATGCGGAAGCTGAGATCGACACTGCTATTGTGTAGATCGCTACGGTGACGCAGGACACGGCCGAGGACATGTGCTGCCTGGCAGACATTGGCGAACGATCCCAAACTCGTATTGTTAGAGAACGATGCCGCAAATATGGGCTCGTTAAAACCAACTCCGCCTTCGTTCCAGGGGGACTCAGCACATGGTAATAATTCACCCGGGCTAGGTTCGGGGGTCGAGAGTGTGAGTCCATTGATACCATGACTGGTGATTCTAGGGACAGGTGAGCTATTCATAAAGGACATGGCAATTAGAAGGAGGAATACCTATCGAGGCAAAAGACCGCCCACCAGGCGCGGCGTTCCTCCTCCCGTGCCGTCCAAGTGATTGTGTCTTTAAACAACTGGGTCGCGTGCTTACGATCATGAAAGCCCATCATGATGCATAGCCTAGAGGCATGACCAACGCGCAGATAGGCTGCCGGATATATAGCATGCCCGATCTCGTAGATAGAGATCAAAATGACAGATTGTAGGAGCTGAAGGCAGGGGAGACGGGAGTTTTCTACTCTGAGTAATGTCTCTAGTACCTGCATGTAAGTCTTATTTGCCCTAGCGGGTATTTCTGACGGAAGCAGTTCCGATACTAGCTTCATGCACAGAAATAAAAGATGAGAAGGACAGTCTGGGGCTGATCCGTTCTCGGCTATATGCTGTCGAACACGCTTCTTGCTCAGGATGGGTAGCCATTGGTGGATCGTAGAGAAATACTTCTCGCAGACCGTGAGCACCTCTGAGGAAAGGCCATTTGAAGGGGGCGTGGGGATAACTGGTTGGGCGGAGTCCGATGATAAAGGCTTGATGCAAACCTCAGAGTCTAGAAAGTACATAGCTGGGAAGGCATAGATGTCCCCGCGCCCTGGGACAGCTCCCTTTCTGAAAGCCAAGTGCAACTCTGTTGACGGGTCGCCCAATAACTGTACATCAGTTTCCCTGTTCGAACTCTCGGAGCTAGTCGATTCGTGGCTCGTGTTCTCATGCAGATTTCGAGCCCGGGGCGGATATTCGCATCGCTTTTCAAGTCGTACGCACTATAAACTCCGTCAGTGCCTGTAGCGCCTCTACTATTCCTAATGATACTTACTAGGGAACAAGACGGTAACTCTTTCGGGCATTTCCTTTTTAATCGTCTAGGATATCTACCTTGAGCAACTATTCTTAGGAAGGGGAGCAAATGATACCATACCGGCATGCAATGCAAGCGAACCGAGCTCGACGATCCATCTTGGTAGTATGTAGTAAGTACTATTTACTTGGATACAGGGTGAGTCTAGATACTTGTATGAGTTTTAGGAAATCCGCCCTTGGGATAAAGCAAAAGCGGACAAGCGGACAGCTATTTATTGTAGTCGGCCTCGTAGGGCCGCCTCTGGGGAATCATACTATTAATAGACGACTCATTAATCAGACTACTAGTTCCTGCTTATTTCACAGCAGATGACAGATGTATGATCTAGTAAAGGGAGTAGCTAAATCTAATAAATTTACGGCGCATCGTCTTCAGATTCCCGTATCGTAGTTTGATTCTATGTAATAAGAGCAGAAAAGATGCATTCAAAGTCCGCTCACGTGAAAGTCAATACATTAAAAATGCGTTGGAGGCGCTGCGATAGTCCGCTGTTGTCCGCTCGTGCAGTTGTCCCCACTTGATGACTGCATCGACTCGCGACGGAAATGGAGTGGTGAGATTACCTACATAGTAAGGTAGGTACCTAAGCTTATAAAGTCAATGGAACTTACGGAAACTAGGCTCTTGGCTCTGGGGCTGGATCGGCCGTGACCCTTGGGGGGCTTCAAAGACGAGACTAGATTAGACGGAAAATTGCTAAAAAGTATGTGAGAGTTTTAGAGTGTGGATTACCGCCCATCGTTGCAAATAGATGTTTCATATACTATACGTTCTTAGATATCATTAGATATTTGGCCTGCGTTTTCTTTACCACGAGATGATGAGTCGTCTCTCGACTTCGAGGATATCTCAATTGACGTCCATACCGTTGTACGTGCGTCAATCGGCTAAAAATCGTAGAAATGTCATAAAAATGAATTGGTGTTGCTGGCCATCTTTCACCATCATATCATTAAATTATCTGATCAGGTTACGTATCGCGCCGAAAATGGACAAGCCACCAAGTGAACGACGTTGAGTCCAACACAAGCCGAAGATACCCGCGACAATAGGGCCGCATAATATCGTAATGAGTCCGCGTAGAAGAACTTTCCCTTGATGGTCACTCTTTGCTACCACCTCGGAATACCTCTCGTTTCCGAAGCTTACTCGAGAATATTTGGTCTGCCAGCCTAGACTTGGTAGGTGAACAGACATGAACTCTTCCAAGAATTTACGAAGACGATACGTAGGGCTTAGAACCGAGGCTCTCATCTCGACGTAATTTTGCAAGGCAAGATCGTTAATGGCATGGGCGTCGGGAACGCGCAAGGCTGAATACTCAGCAAGAGCCATCCCTCTTTGAAACGCAGGGTCGACCGATCCGGGACTGTCTGGGTTATTGTTTTCGGCATTCGCATGCTTGTCTAGAATGGAAAAGAGGATACGGACATCCTCAAGCCCAGCATTCATACCCTGACCATAGAATGGCACCATTGCGTGTGCTGCATCCCCTAAGATGACAACAGAGCTGGAGTAGTGGTAAGGCTGACATTTGATGCTGATCAGGGGTAGATGCGGGTTCCTCTCAAAGGAAGAGATAAGTTCGCTAGGCTCTATTAACGAAGTGACGCCTGGAAAATGATGGTCAAAGAAGGCCGGTAGTTTGGATGAGTCCGCTTCTAGACTGGTGAACTCGGCGCTCGGTAAGAAGAGAGTGCAGGTGAAGGAACCATCCTGAATTACCATTAGCATTGACACCCATGATCTGGAGACATCTTAATATACCTCGCTGGGTATGGCGATAAACATGAATTGCTTCCCTGGCCAGATATGGAGGTGATTAGGTGATATCCGGAATTTGGATTTCTGATCGTGTATATCAGCCCCTTCTTTTGGTTCAATTCGAAACTCGCACCAGAGAGTATCAACGTATTCTTGCTGATAATTCATTCTTGTGAACTTCATAAGATGATATCGGACGGCCGAATGAGCTCCATCAGCGCCTATCATGAAATCAAAAGATATTTCAACCTCTTCTGGTCGGCCTGAGAATGAGTCCTGGCCACGAACCTCGAACCAAGCCCTGCGCCCCTTGAAATCCGCCCCGGTGAGTTTATGATTGAAGAAGAATTTGACATTGGGCATTTCGCCGAGAATATCCAACAGCCGTCTATTGAGACCGGCTCTGTCGACGGCAAATATCGTCTACAATTTCAAGTTAACAGGCTACGATCTTCGAGTAAGTTGTGAGAGGGATGTTGCGCTACCCTTCCGTGGATATCGTAGTCCTGAGGCTCTTCATACAGTTCGCCGGATGGGCGCTTGCCGTGAATCATCCTTCCTCGCATTGGGATGGTGGCTGAGAATACATGATCAAGGAGATCTTGGCTACCGGCATGACGCATGGCATTAATACCTCTTTCCGACAGAGCTAGATTAATAGACTTAGTGAAATTCAGTGGTGTCGTAGAAGGATCCCGCAGATCTATGCTGCATTAGTAGTGGTTCATATTCAAGGGTCATTGCATTGGGTGATCGACTGAGAATATAAGATTTGGGGCTGAAGAGAGTGTCAAAAATCTATAACCTACCTCCTCGAAGTTCATAGATCTCGACATCGTGACCTCTCTTCGCTGCATACAACGCAGCCAGCGATCCTACAGGACCAGCACCAACCACCACATATTTCTGGCTAGGCATCTCTACAGGATTATAAGAGAACTTGAGCTTTTAGCAGAATTCTCTCCCCGGAACATGCAGCCTTTTTTAAAAACTACTAATCAGATCAGATGTTGTCGAGGCCTCGGTAAACATCGGATCTTAGAATACGTATTGACGAATAATCTTTTTATTGGATACACGGCTCTAAGTAGTGATATGCACAGATCGAGGCACGAAGAGCCACCCAGTCAGCCAGTATCCAGCCACATGCAACTACCACGCTGCCAAGCAGGACCCGGACCCTTCCGACCCCACCAGAGGTTTGCAGTTTTATGTGGGGCAGTATCACTGAAGGAAGGGTTTGCGCCTTGCGCCTTCCATACGCCTTTTTGTCTACAATAGTGCTGAGTGAACGCCTCCTTCTAGTATGATTTCTCTTTTTTAGATACATGTACTGCACCTAAACAAGACTTTTTTCTAATCTCATCCTTACGTGAATATCTTCACTCCTTTATCAGTTGTTCTTGGGCAATACTACGGTCTACTTTCAAGGCTTTTCAAGTACAAGAAATTCACGAATATTTAGTGGGATATCTATACCTTGATTCGTTTAGAATATCCTCCTACGCGGCTCTATTATTTCAATTTCAAACCTCCCTTGAACCGCGCAACTGGGATTATTTCAATACCAACTCTCTAACGTACTCCTCCACTATGGCTACCGAACCGCCGGCCAAGAAGAAGTGTCTAGGAAAAGACTGTGAAAATGATGCCTCTGCTCTACAATGTCCCACATGTCTAAAGATCGGCATTAAAGATAGTAATTTCTGCTCGCAAGATTGCTTCAAGAAGAATTGGGTCCGTATGCTTCAACCATGGCCCCAACTTTGTTCCCAATGCTAACTCTACTTGGTATCTAGAATGATCACAAAATCTTACATAAAGTCGCACAAGGCAAGACCGCTAACGGTATTCTTGACTACCTCAGAACTCCAAAGGTCGTTTCTAAACCTGATCCAGCAACCGGCTTCTATAACCCATTCCCCTCCTTCGCATTCACGGGACCCCTTCGACCTGTCTATCCTCTATCCGAGAGGCGCGCCGTTCCGAAGTCGATACCGCATCCCGACTATGCTGAGACCGGCTACCCCAAAAGTGAACGGTTTATCAATAGGAACAAGATCGATATCCTAGATGCTAAGGGACAAGAAGCTATGCGGAAGGTCTGTAGGCTTGGGCGAGAAGTTTTAGATATCGTCGCCGCCGAAGTTAGACCTGGTGTTACAACAGACTACCTTGACGAAATCTGCCACAAGGCTTCCATAGAACGAAATGTGAGCCCGCCACCCTAGCACGCGGAATCTACATGTGACTGACCAATATAGTGTTACCCCTCGCCCTTAAATTACAATAACTTCCCCAAGTCAATCTGTACATCGGTCAACGAAGTCATCTGTCACGGTATTCCGGACCAGCGGGTACTTCTAGACGGTGACATCATCAACCTAGACGTTTCGATATATCACGGAGGCTATCATGCTGATCTGAACGAGACGTACTACGTGGGTGATAAAGCCAAGGCCGACCCCGATTCAGTCAGAGTGGTCGAAACTGCTCGCGAGTGTCTCGAGGAGGCGGCTAAGCTCATAAAACCAGGAACTCTGATACGAGAGTTCGGCAACATCATTGAGAAGCACGCCAAGTCGAGGAATTGCAGTGTTATCAGGACGTACTGTGGCCACGGAGTCAACACTTTATTCCACTGTCCTCCTAACGTACCGCACTATGCGAAGAACAAGGCTGTGGGAGAATGTAAACCAGGGATGACTTTCACAATCGAACCTATGATTGCATTGGGAAAATATCGTGACATTACCTGGCCCGATAACTGGACTAGTACTACAATAGACGGCAAAAGGACTGCTCAATTTGGTGAGTTGAACTGATTCCTTCATTTCGTATGACGCATCTTCTAATCTTGATATAGAGCACACGTACTTAGTCACCGAAACCGGGGTGGAGGTATTGACGGCACGAACTGAGAATTCGCCCGGCGGTCCTGTACCGATGCCTGTTGTTGAAAATGGAGCGAATGGCGACGCATAGTGGTAGCTTTATGATTTATGCTATGACTTTGATTCCACGACCTCGAGTGAACGCATAGGGCTGTGAATTTGGCATTCTAGCCTGGAAGCGTAGTAGACAAAGGAGATATGTCACACTAGATGGATGAATCTGTGGACTTTCATTGTCACTGTAGATGAAATCATAACTCGATGAATTACAATAGATACACAATTCTAGTGGACTACTTGGACTATCACAATTGATATATATGTTGAATAACCACCTCCCCCTTTTATTATCCTTAATTATCATTACTTATCAATATTTGAACCCAACCACCCCGACAGAATTCTCCCCCCTTGACTTGTTGGTTTCCGTATCAGGAAAGTTAGCGGGTTTTTGCAGGTCTTCGCAGGTCCCTGCCCCTCCATTTCCAGCCTCCAATGTGGGGGAAATTGAATGAAAAGTACCTCTAAGTACCTGAACCAAGCACTCGAGCTTACTGGACAATAACCTATGTAGTGGACCTTAGCCGAAAGCTTCAACAAGCTTCGCTGCTTCGAGACCCGATCTCCTCATTCTCCCAAAAGGAAGAAGGCAAGCTTTTTTTTTCCTTCGCGCGAGCCGCTTTCATCATCCGCCCACACAAAAACCACCACTCCAAATTCTCCCAAACAACCGACCGAATAAATCACTCCCTTCTTCAGCTTAATTAATTCGCGGGGACTGTGACATCCGTTCTTCTGCACCGTCCCGACGACACGTATCTACTCTCTTCTGCCTCGCTGTTCACTCTAGCGCATAAAGCAAAACGTCGGCTTTCACCCAAGGGAAATCCTGCAGCCTTATCTCCGCATTCTGCCAATCTCGCTATCCCGCCTTGTCTCGTCTCGTCTCGTCATTTCGATCGAACTTTGCTCGACGCGCGCCCGACATCGTCTCCCTGATCAAGTATTATCAGAAAGCTCGCGTGTAGCTCTTGATTAAAACTACGAAGCTAGGGGCTATACTGGTACCGGACGGCTCGCTTCGCATCAAAACAAACCTTCTCCTAGTCTTCCAAACATACACCTGCCAAGATGTCGGGAGAGGCGTGGTTATACCTTTTCGCCGTGCTTATAAATGCCGTCAATCTGTTTCTCCAAGTGTTCTTTACGATTATGTACAGCGATTTAGAATGGTATGTGCGAGGCTCCCGAGGGATAAAGGCTATGATTTCACCTACCAAACTTGTACTCCGCAAAAGGCGCCCGCGGTCTACGTCATTGTTTCTCCTACGTACTCTAAGAAGATGTTTCGGCTAACAGCTATTCATTCCAGTGACTATATCAATCCTATCGACCTCTGCAACCGACTTAATACCTATATTATCCCTGAGGCTGCGGTGCATGGATTCCTAACGTTCCTGTTCCTCATCAACGGGTACTGGATGGCGCTGATCCTTAACCTACCGCTGCTTGCCTGGAATATCAAGAAGTACGTTGCGCTGGTACCAACTTAATTCTTTCAAGGATTTCGCTGGCAGTTGCTGACGTGCGGTATAGGATTGTCGATAACACTCATCTCCTGGATGCGACTGAGATTTTCCGGAAGCTCAATGTTCACAAGAAGGTACGAATATCCGATAAGCATTCAAGTGGTTCCTATCTAACTTTAGTCGCATAGGAATCCTTCATCAAGCTAGGCTTCCACCTAGTCATGTTCTTCTTCTATCTATACAGCATGATCGTGGCCTTGATTAAGGATGAGACGAAATAGGCTATCATGAGATAGGATAAGCGCAACGATACAAATGACAAATATGGGACGGCTCGGGCTATCACGTATCACGAGCCATGATTACTCAGCTTCGTGGGTGCCTAAGGGGGGAAGTGGTATTAATTTAGACAACCTTGGAGCGAGTTTCTATACAAATTTGTTTGGACAGGGACTAGTAGACAAACGAGTTGACGAGGCGGAGGGGAATATGTCCGGCTCGGGGACAGTGTGTTCCGTGTATTTCTCGAAGTTGTGCAATTCCGCTGGGATGGGAATGAGAACGGGTACGGCGAAAGTGAGCAACTTGGGAGCAGCTCCCCAGGCAAAGTGGGTTAACAGTATGTGCACTTTCTTCGGGCTGCAAATTCTCATAGATAATGAAATTATAAATAATACCCCGATCACTATTAGGACTGTTGTTTTCAAGTGAAGAATAGTCAGCGTGCTATTGCGAGTATAATATTCAAGCCGTAAATTCCCGCTTCAAGTTCTTACCATACCTATGTATGTACCTACTTGAGGTATGTATGTAAGTGGCGGGCGAGGCGGGTTACTATTATTCTGGATTGTACCGGGGTAGCAGGGTTAGCAGAAAGGCGAGCTGGGCGCTCTGATGTCGTCAATGATCGATTATCATCGTGTAACAGTACTTTGTAAATAGGAGCTGGTAGAAGTACGGTACACAACAGAGTTGAATGAGCCACACCTAGGAAGTGGGGCCTACAGTGTAAGTTAGATAGAACCATATATGGGTATTTCAATTTTCCAATATCGAGTTACATTAATATAATAGAAAATCCAATAATATCAAAGCTAATATTCTATTAAAGCATATCTAGATTCTACCGCGATTTATGAGATTGTAGCTATTTAAAGAGGTACTCTTGGTGAAGTTGTACCTGTGGCTCATTTAAGCTTAAGTGCGTGGGCTCGCGCTGTGTCCCCTTGCCCCTTAGCTTAGTATCAACCCTTCCAAAATTTCTCTATAGTCCCAAACAAGTTAACAAACACATCTAAGCGCAACATCAACCACAATACAAATACGAAATGAATGACTTCGGGGAGTACCCGCCGAATATGGCGCCTCAAGATGCGCTTATTGTGCGCGAACAAGCCGAACCCGATCACGCTGTCGTACCCTACACCGGCGAAGATCTTGCTCGACCGAGACTAGGACCTCTCAACCCATACAAGGATGAAGCAAATACATTAAAACGCAAGAACATTCTTACCGGTCATGCCGAAGAGACCTTCCTCAGCGAACACACATTCCGCAGCAAACACCGCGCTGTCGAACGCAAGGGCGGTCCCGAGAGAGAGTACCAGTCCGGTGCTGCAGTTAAGGAGGAAGCTGCCAAGTTAAGGGCATCAAGGCAAAAGAAGGGCGATGCGACGATAGCCGACGGTGATGGCGCATATGTTGGGCCCTGGGCGAAATACAAAAAGGATGAATACGAAGAAGTCGCGGAGGATGAAGAGTTGGGAAGTGACGAGGAAGTTGAATATGTATACGAAGATGAGGACGACGTTGTGGCCAGCGGTACTGTCGTCTCGGCACCCGCAGATGCCATAGCGAGAAGGAAAGAAGTAGAGGAATTAGGGAACGAGCAAACAATATTCCACGGCGAGCAGGAATATGATTACCAAGGGAGAACCTACATGCATGTTCCACAGGATCTGGACATCGATTTGAAGAAGGAAGTCGGCAGCATCACGAATTATATACCTAAAAAGCTTATACATACCTGGAAGAATCACGACAACAAAGCCGTCACAGCTCTACGGTTCTTCCCGAACTCAGGGCATCTATTACTCTCATCTGGCGCAGACACGACGGTCAAGATCTGGGATGTATATCATCAAAGGGAGCTGCTCCGAAGCTATTTGGGGCATTCCAAGGCTGTATCAGATATCTGTTTCAACAGCGATGGCACACAATTTCTCTCTGCCTCATATGATCGCCAGATGAAGTTATGGGATACAGAGACAGGTACCTGCATCAACAAGTTCACTACGGGCAAAACGCCACACGTCATCAAGTTCAGCCCGTCACCAGAGCATTCCCACGAATTCCTTGCTGGTATGTCAGATAAGAAGATTGTCCAATTCGACACGCGAACAAGGGAACTCGTCCAAGAATACGACCATCATCTCAATGCCATCAACACCATCACATTCGTGGACGAGGGCCGGCGGTTCATGACCACGTCGGACGACAAGTCGCTACGAGCCTGGGACTACAATATCCCAGTGCCCATCAAGTATATTGCGGAGCCATACATGTACCCAATGACGCGGGCGTGTCTACATCCGTCGAACAAGTATGTTGCGTACCAATCGTCTGACAACCAAATCGTTGTGTACGGCGCCAACGACAAGTTCCGCCAAAACCGCAAGAAGAGCTACCGGGGACACAACAACGCGGGTACGGCTATCGATGTTGCATGCAGTCCCGACGGGCAGTTTCTCGCGAGTGGTGATAGTGGCGGCTTTGTCTGCTTCTGGGACTGGAAGACGTGCAAGATGTACCATAAACTACAGGCCGGCGATCAAGCCATAACTTGCGTGCAGTGGCACCCCCAGGAGACAAGCAAGGTCGTTGCGGCTGGTATGGATGGCATTATTAGATACTGGGATTAGATCGGTTTAATTGGTTAATTCGAGCGGCTTGGCATGACACGGCGTTTGCGGATGGGCTTCAGGAGACAGCATCGTCGATACCAAAACATGAAATTTAATGATATTCCCTTCTTCAGACATCGGAATTACGAATAGATTGTCTTCGTAGGGAATTTTATTTCTGTGCCTCAGCATCATCATTTAGTGAAGGGCTGTCCTCGTATTCCCTGTTATCGTATTAGTCATGGGAGACCGAAGACCCTAGGTTAGGACACTATGACAGTTGTATCAGCCGTATTATCCATAGTCCATGAAACTTGAAGATCATACTGAGTCACCAAATATCCTGTGAGGACTATACACATGTTACTGCATACTTACATGTCAGAACAAATCGTTCCCTGGCTAAATCACGTAGTTCACAACAATCAACTTACTTCAGACGAAGATTCGTTGTTACGTATTGCGTACTTTAGTTAGTGAAAATGTAGGCGGCGACGAATGGCACGCTTGGAGAAAACATAGAACAGCTGGAGCGGTAGGTAGCCAACCTTAGGAACTTAAGTGGCTTCAGGGGCCTGTCTACGGGTGGCCTCCCCCTGAAAACGCCCACCAGGTGCTGCCAGGCGTACCGAATTAAGGGGCCCAAGTCAAAGGGGAAATATCGGCTGTCTCGACCAGTAGGACGCGCGCATTTACCTAGGTTATATATCGAAATAACATGTCGTACTCTCAAGTAGCCTACCGCCGCCGGGTTGACCAGCTTGTTAAGCTGCTGGGCAGATACAGTTTACCGCCTGTAGGTACGCTAGCTCAGTTTGTGAGGCTTGCTGGGAGGCCCCGCCGTGTGACTTCGCAGCTACGCAAGCTCCAACGGTTGGTGTAGTTCGCGCAGTCGGGTCGCTACCGCCTGTTGGCTTACCAACTAGACCGAGAGTTTGCCAGAGGTTCTGGATTCGAACCCGCAAGGGGGAGAATTTAGACCAAAAATCTTTTTTCTTTCCTTCCCCTTTTTCATTGATTATATCTCTTCCATGTGTATGTTCCATGTGGCCCCCTTATGTGTCTTTCTCTTTTTGTATTATTCCTGATCATTACACATATATGAGGAAGCTTAAGATGAGTCCGTGCATCACCCACAGATGACAAATAGGAGAGAGTAGCCTTTAATAAATGCCGAAATTACGGGATTCTTACTTTTAGGAGCACAATGTAAGGGAAATCTGAGCTTTAACAAGATCAAGTGGCGTCAGTTTAGAAAGATGGGCTGGCAGTTACAGAATCTACAACTCAATCTTACGTGTAAGGGGAGTCAAGACCTATTCCCTTTCTTCTAGCTTAAACCTCGAGCAGGTCAGTATTTTGTTTTACCTTCTTTCGCTCTGGTTAGCTTCTTCCACCGAGTCTCTACGTCAGTCAATAATGATGGCCTCTTGTGTAACTCCACCTCACCAATCTAAATCCCGTTCGGCTTCATGGATCTCGCAGTTAAAGGTGACTGGAGAGGGACGTAATGAGGAGTCATCAAAAACGATATCGTTTTCATGAGTATTTAACAATGTTGCTACCTCTTCGCATTCTCGAAATCATTCTCCCTCCTAACTAAAACAATACTCCGTCAAACACCTCCATCTTGCAGACTCAAAACTTCGAGAAGTTTCATAAGTCTGGTTCTTACTTGCAGTACGCATTTACGCCCTGGAAAACAATCAATACGATCAATAGAAGCGTTCCTCTTCCCAATCGAATATCCACCGACGCAATGTCAGGCCCTATCGTTATCTCACCCAGAAACTACGTCGTTTATACGTCGCCACCGCCAGCCTTCGTCAAGCCCCATGCTTGGCGTGATGCCCCTGGACCGCCGAACCGACCTCTCCCCAAGCCACCTAGGCCCTGTCCTAAACGCCATGCTACGACGCTATCACTACAGCCAGTGACTCTGCTTCATCCGGTCACCATCTTGACCCCCGTCACCCCGGTGACAATGGTCTGGGCGCTCCCTCCTGCGCCGAATGCTATTATCCTGCGCCCCATCTGCTAGGGGGTGAATGAGCGATCTATGATGGATGTGACTATTGTGCCCATCCGCTGCGCTGAGATCGGTCATTTCTCTTGGGGGCAATCTGACTCTTAGTCAATCATTAGAGCCTTGGATTAACAACTAGATAGGTAGACAGATATAAACAGGATATTTTCTGCACAATATTCCAGAGTTACTTTCCTAATTAAATGTTATTTCGATGATTTAGGCTCCTCTGGCCTCTGATTAATACTTTGGGTATGTATAACCTTAAAATATAGGTTTGTACGAAATGGCAGCCCGTTCAATTGAAAACGCTCTACTGGTGGCTTCTGGTCCTGAATTCTCATAAAGGGTTGCTGGAGGATTGCCAATGAGCTAAGATTGCAAGGAATCGAGCCGTGCAGCCTCATAGCGCATCTTTCTTTTAGAATACAGTCACTGACCCGATTATACTTGGAACAATGCTTCTCCCCTAGCCTGCGGTGCGCTGTTCGCTTGATAATCCTATATATAGGTATCTTTACTATTACTACCTAGCTGGCCAAGTCTCAGTCGGGACGTTGTCTGTAAATGAGGTTAGTTGGGCTACATCTACTACCTCGGATACCCAAAAATCACCACAGTAAAGTAAATATTGATATCCTATCATCATATCAAGTAGGAGCCGTTGTGGTTCTGTTTTGTCTATATCCTATTCATGTTGTTGAGCATAAAGCTGGCATTATTCCATTTGCCTATCGACGTTGTAGATATCTAGGAAGAATATTTTACCTCTTCCTCGGCTACGAACTCGTTTTGTTCACTTTCAATATACAGAAACGTGTTTCGATTTCTTCATCTTATCAATCCCGGTAATCTGAATATTATTTGGTCAATAAACCCATCTAAGTCGTAACCAGGCTGACTCGATCGGTCTGTATGGCTCGTTGAGAGCTTGTCATAATTTATGGGAATTTCTAGCATGTCTTGCTCAACTCCAGGCAAGAGTGTATGGTATCATTCATGAAGTGTTCTACGAAAAAAAGAAAAAAAAAACACAGTGATTCTTGGCTGGTAGTATGTGCTACTATTATAAAATACCCTTGAGAAAACCATACTGAAACGGGTATATTGTTGTCGGATTGTTCCAAGTATGGGTTTGGCACCTGGCAACTCAGGGGATGACTCGCCCCGACAACGTGCTGTTATTAAATCATGGCATCGTGAAATTAGGAGAACCTGTATCTGGCTTTGTAGCGAGCAGTTCATGGTACTTAAATACATAGGTATAAATCTACGCAAACATGTAGCGAACAGGAGGTACATGTAGGTATTTACCTGGAGATGTGTATAAGTGATCCTTCCCCCATCTACATGTGTACCTACTTACATGATACCTATTTGCCTCTAATACCTCTGATCGGAGTATCTCAGGTACCAATTATTAAACACGCGGGCACTTTCCCTACTACGCAGGTACAGACAGTCAAATTGATCCCAGCTCTTGCGCTGGATACACATGTACCTATGGATGTCCTTACAAAGTACGTACCTCCTGCGTGTTGCTGAGAGCTTAATCTCGTTGCCCTCACATGTATTTTTTTTTTCTCGCGTGGACTGTGCAATATTTACCTATGCACATACCACAAGGAAGGTGCTGCGCGAAAATCGAATCAGCCATCCAACGGCCTCCCAATTCTCGCGTATAAATAGCTGGGTTCCTGTCCAACTCATCTAACTCTTCCCACTTCCACTTCACCTTGAACAAACCCTCTTCACCATGGCATCTAACTACCGCGACCCAAGAAGAAGGGTAAGTATTCCCTATCTACTTTACCTTTCATACTGTTCTCCATCCCTCCCATATCTCTTCTTCTATCCTCCCCATCTACCAATATCAACATCTTCCCTATTCCTTATCACAACATCATCATGATGGAGTCGCGTCATACCTACCCTCATAGCTTGCATATGACCTACCCTTGACACGGCTTAGATCCTATAACCTCATTTCATCCTACATTAATCATCTTGTTTTGCTCTTCCCATCTTCCCATTCTCGCGCCTTCCCGCCTTCACCTTCTCACCTTCACCTTCTCACCTTCCCTCCTTCCCTCCTTCCTTCCTTCCTTCCTCCCCACTTTCCCTATGACTGCCAGTCGTGTTGCATTGACACTTCAATACGCGCTCTAACTTTACTTGCTCATTCTTCTTCACCACAATAACACCTGCCTCGCCCTCGTCCTCTCTACCAAATTTCTACAGACGGTTTCACGGTTCATCATCCACCTTCACCATCATCCACCTTCACCATCATCCACCTTCACCATCATCCACCTTCACCATCATCCACCTTCACCATCATCCACCTTCACCATCATCCACCTTCACCATCATCCACCTTCACCATCATCCACCTTCACCATCATCCACCTTCACCATCATCGGCTTTCATCTTGCTACACACTTTATTTACTCTTGTGCTCTACATTTCTGACTTTTCATTCAGAGCTATGATGCTCCTCCTTCGAGAGACGCTTCACAAGAAGCATCGTCCGAACCCCCGTCGCCTGATTCAACATCATCGCAGCCGTCAAGTCCTGCCGTCTCAGAAGTTCATGAAGTAAGTCCCTTGTTCCCCCGACCTCGTTTTCCTTGCCGGAAACCCCTTTTCAGCCCTATCACATTGTCGGCAATTCTTAAAATCGCGGTCTGGGAGAGTCCTTGATATCTTGTATGCTGCCAAGGCATGTGTGAGTGCTAGAGACAATTGGGTCAAAAACCTCCCTACTTTGGGCTGGGGCACTCACCCTTTGGTGGACTGCTTGATAGAAAAGGGTGGATTTAGCGGTCCTCGCCCCACTAGGGTATGGCTTAGTGATGGCTGGGTTGTTTTGTCGTATGTATGGCGGGAAACTTCTCGGCTGTGGCCGGTATCTTTCCACCTATCTCTCGTACGGCGTGGTCTGGTGTGGATTACCAATGGCGGAGGTGACCCTTCCCGGGTAGAAGGTGGGCAAGTGCCTTAAAACACCTGTGAAGCACGGCGGTATTGCTTTGTACGTACGGTTCCCTGGGCTTCTGGGGTCTCGTCAAGCAGCGTGATGCTGGGGGGTGAAAGGCATTATAGGATCTCGAGACATGACTTACTCAGCGAGTTTCCTTGCTGACGGGGTTTAAACAGGACATACCAGCCAGTGATAATACGGCGAACGTGAACTCTCTCGATACTATGCGACACACTCTTGATACTGTCTTGGACACTCTCAACGGGGGACGTGTTGGATTGAATAATCTGAGTACGCGCGTGGACGACATCGGAAGAGATATAGCCAACCTAGATCGCGGCATTGTTAGAGTTGAACAAGCATCAAACCGAGACAAGGAAGATATCTTAGAAACCCGTAACCGAGTACGGGGTCTGGAAGACACATTAAGGGAAGACGTTGGTGAATTGTTGAGAAAACAGGGAAATAATCTGTATCACATACGTCTGCAATGCAATGAAGACCGCGCGGAAGTCATGAGCGAACTAGCGGGGGTACAACTTCAGCAGGAGGACATGCAAGCTCTAGTTCGGAACTCACAAGCTGAATTCCGGGCGGCGCTTGAGAAGATACAAAAAGAACAAGCCCATCTTCTGCACATAGGTGACACGGTACGTAGAAAACTTCCAGTGGATTCGCTTATATTAATGCATTTTACAGACACAGTCTCGTACTCAAACCGATCAAGACGTGCGGCCTAATGAACGTACTGTTGTCACCTTTATGACATTCTCGCTAGGTATGGCGCTGGGTGCGGTGCTCAGTATAGTGTTCGCTGTAGCAGCGTATCTCTTACGAGTGTTCTGGTTCCCTACACCCTAGTCTTACAAGCGTTACGTAACTCCTGGTTTTGAAGGCTCGCGGTTACTAAGTGCCTTAGGGAGAGGTTCGGTTTGCGGGGTGAAACGACTCAGGGTGGGTGTGTGACAATGTGAAGCTGTAAATGATATACCAAAAATGAAGAGCATTGAATACGCTTTGATCAATTCGATTGTGAATATCATATGTCCTACTAAGGTACCTACTGCCTACCCAGTAAAGTTGTTGCTGTTGTTGCTGCCGACTCATCTTTCGCCTCAAAATTTGACCCATTATCTCTATGCCTCTTAAATTCCTAATAGGCATCGCTGGGAAGATTTCATACACTAACCACGACTATAGCCACCCATTCAATTGAGCACCTAGGAAATAGCGCAACGAGGACCTCTCGTTATGTTTTCTCAACCGTTAATTCATATGTTATTGATTGCCTATCAAGTCTCGTCTTGCGACGAAGATCGCCCGTCTTGGAAGGGTCGTTGATCCAACGATGTAACGTCCTTGTTTGGCGAATCACAATCCCTGGTAGCGATAAGATGGCAGGGGTTTGCCTAAATGAACTTCAACTCCTCGAACCCTCGTAAGTTGGTCCGTCCATTCCCCCCTCTTTCAGCTTCCTTCATTCGTCTCGTCGAGCTGATGAAAGCCTACCTACCTAGTATATATGCCGATTGAATGAGGTTCCACCGAGGTTTCGAGATATCGTATTATGGCCGACACCAGAACGCTGCGCATTGTCACCGCCGCGACTTTCCTCCCTGCGTTTCCTCTCTGTTTAGCGCATGGCGTTATATCGAGTAGCCCCGCTCCGGCCGTAGGCTTGGTGCCTCTCGCTTTTTCAGCGGGTGCGAGCGTGTTCCTTCTCTCTCGGCACTCAGAAAAGAAGCAGCAGCCGCTATTCGAGCCGGAGCGGGGAGACAGCAGCGAAGAGGAGCAGGAGCCGGAGGAGGAACGGACACGAGAAATTGAACCATCACAGTCCGATGCGCCAACGCCGACGGCGACTCGAAGCCACCCGATCCTAGTATTCGCTATCGACACGATACTCGCCGCGGCCTTAATGATAGTTCTCGTTTTTACGTGGATTGATTCGAGCAGTGGCAGCACGAATAGCGCCGAGTCGGCCATGCTGGCTGCGTACGCGACAATTCCGCTGCTAATTAATTTGTAGGTCGCATCTTGCTCCCCGTCCAAATCAATTGAAAAAAACAGTCGAAATTTTCAAACTGGAATTACAAATCGCTAAATGCATTTCTGGAAATAGCTTGATCCATCTCTACCTAGCGGTACGCGAATTCTCCCGCGGCCTCGCGATCCCGGGGCTGACGCAGTACCTCGCGTGGCAGGTCGTTCCGCCGGATTGTCCCGATTGCGGACGTCGGCTCCGCCCAGACGCTCCGCCTAGCTTGCCGTGGGTCGAGGAGACGTCGCTCCCCAGGCCGAGTTTTAGAAACGTGAAGTTGAAGCTACCTGCGATTCCGAAGGTGAAAGCGCTAGAATGGAAGACGCCGGCGTGGTTCCGAAACCGAAGCGCACGTGGATATACAAGCTTGTTTGGTGCTACTAATGACGAGGAGGTGGCCACGGCCACTCCCTATAGAGATGATCCTGAAGAGGGCGAACCATCGACTCGGGCTGAGGAGCCTGAGACTGCGGAACCTGAGGTGGTGGATGTTGTAGGGAAGAAATCTCGAAAGTCAGGGAAAAACTCTGGCTCGTCGCCATAAACTAAGCCTGCGATCCGAGGCTAATTTTATTCGTTTATCTATCCGGGCTGATATTCATCTGGCATGCGTACGGCAATACCCCTGGTTTGGAAAGATGCTTTATTTGAAGTTGTTGCGTGTTGATTGATGGGGACGATGTTATGAAGCGAACGGCGAAGAGGAAAGCGTGATACCCTTATGATTGCTTGTTTTCGTCCATGGTAATTTTTAGAACATAGGGAGCTTTGTGGATGATTGAGTTGCGTGGCTGGGTTTTTAGAGTGAGATATTAATCAATTCAAGTGACGACTACTTCGTGTTTTCGAATCAGCTCTGTTGGGGAAAATTGAATAGTGTGGTCTCAACAATCCGATGAAGATTATTGCGATGTTACAAGTTACGACGCATTGTATCGTCTCTAGTTAATGCTGTCCATAGTCGTCTGACCCTTGATCTAGGTTGTGTCCAAGTTCCTCCTGAAAGCGCTAGATCGCTGAAAACCTCCAAACTTCGTATGACATTGGAAGTAATCTTTCCCTATCATTGTTTAAGGATTATCTATATGCGTTTCAGCTGAATATGGCAATTATTCATCAAGGGCCATGAGATGACGAGTCATGTTCCTCACCTTCGTGGAACATCAACTGGCCCTGGTGTCTCGGGCTATTCAGCAATAACGGGCGCTAGATTGATTTCATAATTACAATGCCCGCCAATAGTAATCATATCCGCTAAATGTATGCCATTACCCAGTTGCCGATGGTTTTCTTGCCATACAACATTTCGCGGGCTAATCATCATCGGCCAAACGTGCCTCAGCAAGTTATCATCAAATTCGTTCATCTTATCCCGAAACTGACTGGGTTTCTCTTCATCTTCCTGAGCTCTTTGGCAAATTGGCGATAAATATAGTAGATATACTCTCCGATAGTTGGACCTTTAAGCTTGGCACTCAGTCCCATAATTGGAGAAGTTGGCGCTCAGACGGCTCCCAAACCGACAATGGCCGACAGCTGAACGCGAATGTCAGGGTGTGGTCTGAACGTGAAGTCTATGGAGCATAATGACCGCATCAAAATGATGCAAATAAAGATAAGCGATGCCTTAGTTATTCCCTCGAAATGTGGTATATTGTGACGCGCTGAAAGTACACCCGGCTCCACAAAAATCTCAGGTCTACATACATTAGCGCGCCTATATGGCACTTTAAAATTATCCTAAAGATCTTATATTTGCATAAAACTATTTTAAAAATTTAATATTATTTTAATATTATTATTAAAAGTTAATAAAATCTTTAAAATTATTATATATAAGAAATAATTTTACCTTTTAAAATAATATATTTTTAAAATAATTTTTTAATTTAATACGATTTTATAATAATTATAACTTTAAAATAATTTTAATAATTAATTAATTATTAACTATTAAATAATTAATAATTATTAATTATTAATAATTTAAATTATTAAATTTTTTTATATTTAAATTTAAATATTTATTTAAATTATTTAATTATATTTATATTTAATTATATTTATATTTATACCTTTTCGTATAACTTTTTATATATTAAAATAATAGTAATAACTTTAATAATTTTGTAATAATATAATTAATAAGTTAATAAATTTATAATTATAATTTTATATTTTAAAGTTTTTAATTTAAATTATAATAAATGTTATTATTATTAAATTTTAAATATTAATTTTTAAATAATTTAAATAAAAAATTATATTATATATATATATATATATATATATATATAAAATATTTTTATATATATACGTTTACATTTTAATATAATTTTATATTTTAATATAATTTTAAAATTTAATTTAATTTTAAAATTTTAATAATATTAATACTTTAATATAATTTTATACCTTAATATAATTTTAAGATTTAATTAAATTTTAATTTTTTAATATTATTATATACTTAAAATGTAATAAGTTAAAACATGTTTAAGTGATAATGTTCAGCTAAAAGGATATTGAAATTTGGTAACGATCTTTAAAACCGTATCCAGCTGCCACCTCGGCGTGCTAATGTAGATACGCGGTAACAATACCAGCCGGCAGCACTTGGCAGCGTTGTTATTATCAGTGATGACCCCCCAAATCAATCAACATAAGATATTGCCAACATGTCTCGTCTCTGTCGTCCTCTTTTGGTATATAAAAGAGCGCTCGCGAATATGACCTATCCTATAGGGTTCATGATATAGCCCGGGCTGCCCGGGATGCTAGAAAGCTTGGTTCCAATTTTGTTCGACTTCAAGAATGATCCCACCAATTCCCTTAGTCATTAAAACAATATGCTGACATAATCGAGAGACTGGCGATAAAATACATCCTAATATCGATCTCTACGTTTGGCGTGGTCCATTGGATATTTTACGTCTCAAATGTATTCGGCACAAAGTAATTTATTCTAATGAAGTCAATCTAGCCAGTTAGACCAACGAATTCTCCGATGGTAAGGAGGTAGCTTCGACTAAAAAAGAACATCTCAGTTCCTAAACCCATGGTATGAAATCGTCTGCGGGGAATTGCTCATCTCCAAAAATCGTTAGGCAGTTTCAACGGCAATCATAACCTCGACGGTGGCCGATAGACGAGCTCTCTCACCCAAATCAGCTACCAAATTTGCGTGTCTAGCCAAGAACATCTCCACAATCCTTGCAACATATTCATATTCCATGTCATTAAGTACCTAACGTGGATCATCTTGTCGGGCGGCCATATCATTCGTGGAATCTTCCGTGATGAGATTGTCGCCGTTCCTTGCGTTATCCGATCTTGCTTTACGATTGCCCGAACCAGCAATAACAATTCAAGTCAGGTACAGAACAGTTGCACTCACTCTACCGGTGTAAGATCCCACCGAGGTAGCAATATGCTACGCAAGCCAAGTTACATAGCTCAAAGCTTAGAGCTTGCAGTTTATCCAAGGACCCGTACGCCAAGAATTGGAGATTGGGGAAGGATATAATAAATATGTATGAAGACCGGTTTTTATCTTCAACCTCAATAGAGGCACGCCCAGAGAGGCTTTGGGGAACAGGAGAATAAATTGCTGCTGTTCTTGACCTTAGGGCCTCGCGATGATGTTTTTGCGACTAGCCGTAGGTCTCCTCGCCTTCTGGGGTCCCTTCGGCGCCGTTTCCGCTCAGAGCTACTTGAATGATACCAACTCGGGTGACGACACCGTTGCTGTGAAATGGATTGGCGATACACCAACACTCAATTTCGGGACGACGTTTGGACTTCCTTGGCCCCGAGGAAAATACCCAGCCGATACGACTACATTCATTGGTCAAGGCGGTGACGGCCAAGACGAGGTCGCGCTCCAATCGTGGGTAACGGCATCCTGGCCGGATGGCTCGATCAAATGGACTGCCCATGCCATAGGTGGCTCCGAAGCTGTGTACGAAACGTATACCGTTACGGCTTCAGCTACAAGTGGAAACAATACAGCGAAGAACTCAAACACGTCTTCAGCATCGGGGTTAAGCGTTAGCGACGTCGAGGATGAGATCACTATTGATACGGGAAAGGTTACCGCGGTGTTCTCTAAGTCTGGAAATGTGCTCATAAGCTCAGTCAAGACATCCAGCGGGAAGCTGGTTGGCCAGAACGGCCGATTAATACTACGGTCTCAATCTGGAGTCGAGAATGACGAAGACGATACTGTCGAAGCCCCGATTGACAAGTTCGCATTCGAAAGCAGCATTGATAACACCACTGTGGAATACGATGAAAGCAGTTCAGTACGAGCTTTGGTGACAGTCCGCGGCAAACACCATGCTACATCAGGCGCACATCCCGACTGGCTGCCGTTCATTCTTCGTTTCTACTTGTACGCGGGCTCGGATGCCATCCGAGTAGTCCACACACTTGTGTTTGATGGTAAGGCCGACCAAGACTTTGTAGCTGGAATTGGGATCCGGTTTGAGATTCCTCTAGCCGGCGAAGAATTGTATAATCGTCATATCAGGTTAGCTGGTCCAAACGGGGGTCTCCTCCGCGAAGCCGTACAAGGCATCACCGGGTTGCGTCGGGATCCTGGCGAAGAGGTCCGGACCGCTCAGTTCAATGGTGAAGAAACACCCGATGTTAGCACTTGGGACACCAGGGTCTCTTCTAGGCTCAAGTGGATTCCCCCATGGGGTGACTATAGCTTGACTCAATTGTCGCCCGATGGATTCACGCTGAAAAAGCGAACCAAGGCCGGTCAGAGCTGGGTCAAAATTCCTGGAGGCACTCAATCCGGCGGTTTAGCTTATCTCGGGGGTGCTACCCAGGGTGGTCTTGGAGTTGACCTCCGCGATTTCTGGAAGCGGTATCCAACCAGTCTCGACATCTCAAATGCGGCTTCGGATGTAGGTCAGATCACCTTATGGCTTTACAGCCCCTCTGCTGAGCCTATGGATCTTCGACCCTTCCATGATGGCTTGGGTGAGGATACATATGCCGACCAACTCGATGCTCTCGAGATCACTTATGAAGACTATGAGGGGGGCTATAATACGCCGTACGGTATCGCACGAACAAACGAAATATTTCTATTCCCGTTCGACAAGACGCCCTCTGCAGATACCCTAGCTGCTCTAACTGAGTACGCAAATGAACCACCGGTACTGGTTGCGGAACCCGAATACATCCAGCAGACGGAAGCAGTCGGATCGTATTGGGCAACGATTCCTGACAACTCGACCCAAGCAGCACGGACGATTGAATCAAATCTCGACTTTCTAATCAAGTACTACGAAGGCCAAATCTCCCAGAGACGTTGGTACGGATTCTGGGATCATGGCGACATCATGCATACCTATGATGGAGACAGGCATACTTGGCGATATGACATTGGAGGTTATGCTTGGGATAACTCGGAGTTGTCACCCAATTTGTTCTTCTGGAACTACTTCTTGCGCACCGGTAGAGTGGACGTATATCGCTTCGCAGAAGCCCACGCCCGACACACCGGCGAGGTGGACGTGTACCACATCGGACCGTATAAGGGGTTTGGCACGCGGCACGGCGTCCAACATTGGGGCGATAGCGCCAAGCAGATTCGCGTATCGACGCCTATCTATCGCCAGGCATTTTATTACCTATCGGGTGGGGACGAGCGGACAGGGGAACTCCTCCATGAACTTATGGACGCCGATCAAGCCTTTCTTACAGTAGATCCACGGCGCAAGGTCCGCCAGGACAACGGTACTTACGTGATCGATCCAACTGCCCTGGACCTAGATCTCGGCCTCGACTGGTCCGGCTTAGCCGCAACCTGGCTCATAGAATGGGAGAGGCGCGGCCCACGATGGGAGGAAGCCCGGTCGAAACTCAACGCTACCATGCACAGCATTGCGAACTTGAAAAACGGCTTCGTAACTGGCCTTGGTCTCTACAACCTCTACACAGGCAACATTGCCCCTCCAGAAACAGACCCACAGAATCTCGGCAGCGTCACCGTATCCCACCTCTCGGCGAGCTTCGGGCTCCCGGAGATCATCTCCCAACTAACAGACTACCTTGGTGAGGACCTCCCCTCGGCTTTCGAGAGCGCATGGCTGGATTACTGCTACTACTACGGGGCAGGCGCCAAAGAGCAAACAGCGCGCTACGGCGTAGGCTTCGGGAGCTTGAGTCTAAAGCAGGGGCACTCGCGACTAACGGCGTATGCTGCTAAGAAGCTGGGCAACTCAACATTGGCTGCGCGCGCGTGGAATGAATTCCTGAATACGGATGGTTTCTCCCCAAATTCGCCGTGGACAAGCGAGTTGGTGAACGGGAGCCAGGCTCTAGTCCCAGTCAACGAAGCAGCGTGGGTCTCAACCAACGATGCCGCGCTCTATGGGCTGGCGGCAATTGAGAATCTAGCTCAAATTTCTTATGCTTTAACGTAGAAGATAATTCAGTATCGGTATTTTTACCCCTAAATTATCAATGTCCGTCTTTGTAAGATATCTGTGGCTACGTTGCCTACCTAGTTTTACTAAAAACGCATGTTCTCGGCCCCAGGCCGACCGAGAAAACAGAAAGTCCCATGGAAGTATCTCTAAGTCAATTAAGATACCTCAGTACGTACTAGATACTAACCTAGGAGGTAGGTAAATCTAAGAACGATGCCTAATACATGGTCTGAGAAATAATCTCACGACTACGGGTTAGAGGTTTCCTTATCCAAGAATAGTTCTAGGTCACGCAATTAGATTATACTATCATTACATTCAAAATGGCAATATTCGGATAGACTTCGCAAGGCCCCAGAATGTAAATGTCACGTGGCGCACCTTGCATGTAAGAATAGAACGCGTTGTTCCGCGAGGAGCTGGAAACTATCTGGCTACGGCTGGGATATATATAGTGACTCGTTGTCCATGGTGTAACATGACAGTAAAGTTGTCGTGGTTATTATTTATGAGCTAGGAGTCGCAACCTCGGAAAGAAGTAGAAATCATTGTCACTGAAGGACACTTTTATCACTATCTGCTAAATAGAAGTGAGCCCCCTTTCATGAACATTCAGACCCAGACGCCCCAACAACGTCGATATCCCCTTCGGTGAGAGCTACATCCCCATATGTCAACACCTTCCGCCGAACTATTTTGTTACCCTCCACGACGAACTGACGGCGCACCTCTCTTCGTAGGTCAAGACGAGAGTTCTGCTCAAAGTCGTCTAGATCCACGCGGTCTTGTAGCTTTGGATCATTCGAGCACAATTCGTCCCATTCCCACAGTGGGAAGCCACCGTGTATTTTATCCAACCTTACGATCTCTTCAAACATCTCAAGTTCTTCTCTGCTTGGATCTACCCCATTGTCTACCAGAAATGTTAATAGCTTGATAAACTCTGTGAAGCCACCACCCTCGACCCAACGCCCAGAGACGACTCCGTAGAGTGTCCTGCTTAACAGAGAGTGGCCACCCCCCATGGCATTGACATCGGCACCAATCGAGACAAGACGCTGTGCGCACGCAAAATCGGGCTTCCCGTTTACACAGACATCAGGGAAAAATACGGACAAACCTAGGAGAAGCAAATGTTAGCAATTCACTCTATCTCCAAGCAGATACACTTCCACCAGTGATATTCCCCAAGTACGGAACCACTAACAAAGGTATACCGCCTCACCCATGAATAAACAATAGAAACAAAAGAGATGAATAGGTCCACTTACATGATCTATCATACTCGATCCACGAAGCATCTGAAGCACCGGCGTCAAGGAGACTCTTGAGCAATGGGTACTTAGTAATCCTAGTAGAAAGGTAAAGAGACCGAGGATCTTTGGCTAACCACCCAGAGCGGTCTAGGGATAGTAAAAGGCGCAAAGGGGGGCATAAATTCACTCGGCACTGCCAAGGATAGACGTTTGTATAGTTCGGTGGTTCGTTCATCTCCACCCCCGAATCCCATTCACCTTCTTTCTCCCATTCATGGGCATGATAATGAAAGTCCTCTAGCATGAGAGAAAGGTCGGCCTTTTCATGCAAGATCTTTGCTCCTTGATCCATAAAGTAATGAAGGATATCATACTTGCGTTCATGGAACGTCACTTGAAGGGGCGAGCAATCATGATTGCAGTAACCCCAAAATAAGTCAAGGCGTTTACCAAAGGGAGAACGGATGTTAATGTCCGCTCCATAGCTGACCAATAGCTTGACTGTCTCAAGCTGGCTCGGGCTGCGCTGCAAGTGGCGACATATTTTCATCAAGGTTGTCCGACCAGACTTATCTGTCTTGTTCGAATGCGCACCATGCTTGAGAAGGAATTCCACTGTTCCAAAGACATCATCCTCCCAATCCGCGCGCCGTTTGGGAACCGCAGCAAGCAGTGGGAATGAACCCTTGTCATCTTCCTGGTTAACATCTGCACCAGATGCTAGAAGAAGCTCCATAATCGGAATCAAATGAGCTGCAGATGCGCGTATCAACGGATGACGTGTTCCAGCAGGAGAAGTATTGACATTAGCACCGTTGTGTATTAACTTCTTCATAAGTTCCATGATGGCAGCGGAGCCAGCATCTTCATTGAGATCGTTAGGACAAGGCCGTAATGCTAATTTCCCAAGCTTGTAGTTGTACTTGCGGCGCAAGTCTAAGGCTTTAAATAGACGCGTCTTTCTCTTGATCATATTTTCCTGCTCACACCTCTCCTCTCTGTTGAGACCCGCATTGAGAGAAATGAGGCATTGGTCTAGTGCTGAGGGCTCAGTTGGCGAAATGGAGTGGCTCGTCGCTCCAGCATCAATAAGAAAAGTCGCATCCTTGTACCATCCGTTATAGCAGGCTTCCGTGAGAGCCGTCGGTCTTGTCCAGATCGGTGTGACTTTTGCCTCGATATTAGCACCGTGTTCTATGAGACAAGTCATAGTCTCTATGCTGCGCTCGGTCCCTAATGCCCACATGAGCGGAGTTGTGCCATTCTAAACCGGAGTAGTTAGCGACTAATAGTTTTAGAACAGGGATAGGCCAATGAGTCAGGGGATTTGGAAAAATTCCAGGAACGAAAGCTCTCGAAAAAGGCTCTTGGGACATGCTATAAAGGGAACAGATGACTTAGAATAATACTTACAGGAGCAGGGATATCGACCGAGACATTCCTAACGCCTTCTAAAAGGAGTTTCGTAGTGGAGAGAAAGCCACCGCGGGCCGCCCAGTGGAGTGCATTAGACTGTCGCTCTCTCAATTCGATGTTTGATGATGCTCCAAGACCTAGAAGGTAGTTGGCTGTAGATTCATTGCCGCAGCACAGAGCAGTATGCAAGGGTGTCCAGTAATAAACACTTGTTGGTGAATAATTACAAAACATTGGTCCGTAAATTCCATCAGGACTGCAGCCGCACAACCAACGTGATGGGGGATCAAGGTAGGCACCAAAATCGAATAACAATCTTATTATCTCGATCGATCCAGACATAGCAGCGGCGTGGAGCGGAAACCAGTAGCTCGTATATCCGTCAATGTATTCTTCCGCGACCGAGTGTACGTTCGGGTTGTAGATAGGAACTTGAGCCTCACGACGTAACCAACGTGGCGGCCCTTGCTTCCACACCTGATGGTGATATACCTCGTTAAGCACACTGGAAGGATCCAGCATGTTAAGCGGTAACGTATTTTCAGAATGGGTCGCAAGCTTTTCTGGCGAGTCTACCCCAACCGCTGGCAAATTGGGACTTAGTCCAACCACAAGTAATTTCTCAACCACACCGAGTAGACCAGCTCCACAGGCCCAACTGAGGAGATAAGGGTATTTCTTGGCCCCCAATGAGTACAGCACTGGAGTTGTGATGTAATTGAGGCGTCGGGTAGTGGCAGTGAGAGAGCGAAGGTCGGGAATATCATCAAGGTATTCAATAATACCAAGGATCAACTCGGTCGGCAAGGTTTGGAGGTACTCCATGCCGTAGGTGATTTGTGATGTAGTAGAACGAAAAAAGCGAAAGCGTGAAAGAAATTGTTGATATCCTCAAAGTAAGATTTGCCGAGGACTGGTGGTCTAGCAGGGTGGTCTGCCTCTCGTAGTTTAAGAAGAAGAGAAGTAGGAGTCACAATGTTGTTAGTGGACTCTGATATTGGTGGATGAAATATATATCACTGCGTTAAAAGTGGAAGAGATTCTCTCATAAACACTCGCCTTTTGACGAAAAAGTTTTTTTTGTGTGCCCAGAGTCACAGGTAAATATGAATGCACTGACCGTAGGCTGGAAATGTAAGGCATGTGCCCATTAGCAAATATCTAATCTTGGAAACTGCCACATTCTACTGTGACCAGAAAAGTGAGTCAGGGCAGGAAGGCACGCGATAATTTCGGATGGTGCACGGTCAAACAATTGGTAGTGCCCGCACTAAATAAATTGCTTCTTGCCCAAAACAACCGTCGTCGTACAGGTGGCTATTGGCATCCTTCTAATCATGTCTTCTAATAGTGAAGGATTATGAGAATATTAAACCATAATAACGCGAATAGCGCGTTTTGCCCCTTTCTGTAAGTAACGATGCATTCAGGGGTTTATTGCTAGAAATAAACGGCCGATGTTCAACTTATATAGGTACGTACACACTACCTCATGGAGACATGCTTGGCATTTTTTTCCTTTGAAAAAGGAGGACATTGTGAGCAACAGACCATTGTATTAGGTAGAAAGTGACTTACAAAAGACCACATAACACAGGTTGTATGTCTTCTCTTTCTTTCTAAAAGAATATATAATACCAAAGAGGGCTATCAATGTATTTGTAGCTGAAACGTACCAAATAGTTTGTAACGCTTCTTCAATATTCTGTAATTACCCTTAGAAGCCATAACTTTACCAATCCTCCATATAAATATATTGTATTATATATTAGATTATTGTCAATTTAGTTACAGGATTCAAAGACAGCAGGTGGAGGAAGAGTCTCCTTTTTATACCCAATACAGCTATACAAATGACCTTTCGACAAGCAATTTTGTTGCCCAAACATCTAGTGCATGGAAACCACAATTAAGAAAACCTTTAATGAATGTTTCCTTCATCTAACACTTGATTGTAGAATAGCACCTTTGCTCGGAGGTATCTAGGTTAGGTTACTCTCTGCTGCACAAGATCGTGACCTCAGGTTCCAGCCACACCAAGTTAGCCACACTGCACAGCCACATATGTGATTTACTAAGTTGAAGCTAGGAACGCCAAACTGAACGAGATCCGTTCAAAACCGTAGGCTGGTCGAGACTCGCTGCCAAAAACCCTCACAATACAGAATACCAGAAGACCAGCCAAAATGACATCTCAGCTACAGAAGAGCAAGCTATGTTTTATTGGCGGCGGCAACATGGCCGGTGCAATTATCGGAGGCCTCGTAGCCAAGGGTATTGACAAGCAGAACATCAGCGTCTCCGAGCCGTGGGACGTGAACCGGGAGAAGATAGCCAGCACCGGGGTGCGCACCACCGCATCCAATGTCGAGGCCTCCAAGGATGCGGACCTTCTTGTTCTCGCCGTGAAGCCACAGGTTACCAAGGGAGTGTGCCAAGAGCTCGCCGGCGCTTGGGCCGAGCGCACGTCCTTGCCTTTAATTGTCTCAATCGCCGCCGGCATTACGTTGGAGAGCCTGAAGCAGTGGTTTAAGTTAGCGAATGGGCGCACGCCCCACATTATTCGCGTCATGCCGAATACTCCCGCCTTGCTCGGAGAGGGTGCATCTGGTCTCTTCGCAAGTGATGATGTGACGCAAGAGGAGAAGGATCTTGCCGCATCACTTCTGGGTAGCGTGAGCAAGGTTACCGAGTGGGTCGACCGAGAGGAGCTAATCGATGTAGTCACGGGTCTCTCAGGTAAGAGTGCACTCATTACTTCCGATTGAAGTCGATTGAAATCCACTCAGAGTTAACTGTGTTCAGGATCCGGACCAGCGTACTTTTTTGCCATGGTGGAGCATCTGATTGAGAGTGGAATAAGCTTAGGCCTCACACGAGAGCAAGCCACCCGCCTAGCGAAGCAAACTTGCTATGGAGCGGGAAAGATGCTGGTCGAATCATCTGAAGAGCCGGCTCAGCTGCGAAGAAACGTGACTAGCCCCAAGGGAACCACCGAGGCGGCGCTGAAAAGCTTCGATGCATCTGGATTCAAGGATATTGTAGGCAAGGCTGTTAAGGCAGCGACGGACCGAGGAAAGGAGCTTGGAGAGACACTTGCAAAGTCGTAGTTCGGTTTTCTACGTTAAGGCGACCATACGACATGCGATAGTGCGTCGCGCTTCGGGCTCAGCACGGTTGAAAATATGTGGTATCTCACCGGTCAGAAGCAGTACATACAACTTGCCTATATTCATCTTCAATCCAGAAAAGTCTTGTCAGATATCGTAAAGCAAACTCAAATAGGATCAAATAACTACCTAGGTAGGTACCTACCTCATAAGATATGATAGGTGTTCTGAGTAAAAAGCTGCCGGCTACCTGGAAGTGCCGAATAGCACATCTCGCAAAAATGAACACGTTGTGGATCAGCGATGCCACCCATATCAACTGTTCCTTAATAGGACGTATTAGGATGCGAATGAGTTACGTTTAGGACTGAATGCTTAGTATTAACAGCTAAGTTCTGTACTTTTACCTCCTCGTTCACCAGAGAAATGGTGCGTTGCTAACATCTCATCCCCTCATCGGGCTCCTTTCCGGTACGATCGCGCCGCAATTAAGCTATAATGAGCTTCACGGCAGCGCAAAGGCGCGGCACAGCATCATTACAATAGACATCAACTTCCCACCGGTCCTTTCCTCCTTTTTTGCCTTTTCTACATATGCTAAACGAGCCTAATACGAATAGCAGCATATTATGGTGCTTTGTCTATCGCCATTAGCACCCATCAGCAAGAAATTCGAACCGCCTCTCGCAAACAATTGATCAGGTAAAACAATTGCCACGAATTTGTATTTCGTTTCATCCTACTGAGGGGTTGCTAACAGCCTCTCAATCTGGGATGTGATATTTACAAGCGGGAATTCTGTCCCATTTCCAGCAGACCTACTGGCCACTATCGGATCGGTAAACCATTCAATCACCCCGAAGACGGATTGAGAGATTTCGGTCGTTGCAGTGTTAAAAGTACCATCGTCTAAGGAATGATCATTCGGTTTGAGAAGTAAATACTCCGCGGCTTCCCACTTGTCATCTGCGGACCTAAGCACCGAGACGCCCCGCTCGTGCTCCGAAACAAGCAGCACCTTCCCGCCGTATTTCGGCCATAGGTGCACAGTGTCAAGAAGCCGGGTAGGATTATCGCGGTTCCTAGAGACAATCACGGGGTACATACCTTCTTCGATTGTCATGTTGGACTGATAGATCTCGTCGTCTCTAGTGGTATTTTTGACGTCGCTAGCTAAAAGAATGTCTCCGGTGGCGGCAAATCCAGTGAGCCCTTCGGAAGTATGGCTGACTTCTCCCAGCAAGTAGATACAGCCGCGGGAGTCATGCTCAATGTCTTGCTGCTCGTCGTACAGTCACCGGATTACTTCTGTGATATCAAGGGAGCATACTACCTCTTCTTTGGCCGGATCGTAGCGAAAAATGTTGTCGTCACCTGATATCTCATGGCCAAGGGTTTCGAAGGCGCTCCAGAGTCTGCTGTACGGATTCAATGCGACACCCCCAGCCTGAAATGGTTTGGTACGAGTAACAACCAGAAACTCAATCTTCGAGACGGCCTCGACCTTGTACGGATCATACATGACTAGGTACTGAGGCGTTAAAAAGAGAACTGGTGGCTCAGACATCTGCAAGCCGCGTCGTATAGGTAAGTTAGGTGGGACTCTATACTTAATGTACAGGGGGCATCGATCGGGATCGAAGTCAACGTCTTCAGAGTAGAATCTATGAAGATAGTCATCTTGTCCAATGGCGGGCATTCCCCACGGGGGTAAACTTGGTAGCCCCTCACGTCCACGACTTTCTGTAGTACAAATCTATATGAGCTAGAGAAGCATGATAGATAGCGACCCGCGGTAGGGCAGAGAGATGCTTCCTATTTTTACACAGCGGGCGAATGGAGTTCCTCAATGGCCCCCATTATGTATACCCCCAACGCCACATGCGACAACCCGATTGCTTAACTGCTTGGTGTTGCGTTGTATTGCGGCAGTTCTCCCCGCCCGACCGCGTGTTCCATGCCGAACTTCACCGGATGCAGATCATGGCTTGAAATTAGCAGCGAATTAAAACAGTCCTCCGTCACGGCGTATCATTCTAGGGGCATCAAGCAGACCGAACCCCCACTTTCATGAAAAATGAAATAATAGGTACCTAGGTACCGTAGCGGGAAACCTTATATAATAAGAATAATTTTAAACGTGGTATTATTGTTTTATATAGAATAATTCTCACCTTTGAAAGTACCGTTTCACATAAATTTGGTGGTAAGGTATTTACGAAAAATAAGTTTAAAAAAAAATATTTTTTAAAAAAATAATTTTTTAAAAAAAATTTAAAAAATTAAAAAAATGATTTTTTAATAAAGAATTATTTTATTAAAAAAAATTATTTTTTAAAATATTTTTATTATTTTTAAAAATAATATTTTTTATTTAAAATTTAAAAGAATAATTTTTTAAAAAAAAATTATTTTATAAAAAAAAATTATTTTTTATATATTTTTAAATAAAATAAATAAAATAAATAAAATAAATAAAATAAATAAAATAAATAAAATAAATAAAATAAATTTAATTATAAATATTTATATATAATATAAAAATTAAATATTATTTTTAATTATTTTAATTTTATTTTATAAATTTATTATATTTTTAAAAAAGTTATTTAATAATTTAAATATTATTAATATAATAATAAGTTATAACTTTAATTTTAATTTAATTTATAATATTTATATTATTAAATAAAAAAAATTAAAAAAAAAATAAAAAATAAAAAAATTAAAAAAAAATAAAAAATAAAAAAATTAAAAAAAAAATAAAAAATAAAAAATAATTAAAAAATAAAAAAAATTATATAACTTTATAAATATTAGTTAAATAAATTTATAAAAATTATTATATAAAACTTTATTTTAAATAAATTATAATATTAGTAATTATATAATTTTATAATTTATTTTCGTAAAAATATTAAATATTTAAAAAAAATATTTAAAAAATAACCTTATATATTAAAATAATTACTTAATTTTTAATAAATATATATTAATATAATGGTAAAGTTTATATATTAAATATTTTAAG
Source organism: Hypoxylon sp. EC38 (assembly GCA_002120335.1). NCBI lineage: Eukaryota > Fungi > Ascomycota > Sordariomycetes > Xylariales > Hypoxylaceae > Hypoxylon > Hypoxylon sp. EC38. The sequence goes on from KZ111262.1 coordinate 337,132, forward strand.
GTTAAAAGTTTAAATTATACGTAAAGTAAAAAAAAATAAAAAAGTAATAATAAAAAAGTAATAATAAAAAAGTAATAATAAAAAGGTAATAATAAAAAGGTAATAATAAAAAAGTAATAATAAAAAAGTAATAATAAAAAAGTAATAATAAAAAAGTAATAATAAAAAGGTAATAATAAAAGTAATAATAAAATAATAATAAAAAGGTAATAATAAAAAATAATATATAAATTAAAAAATAAATTAAAAAATAAAAAAAATTTAAAGCAATTATTTTTATTTAAAGAATCATTGTTCCCAATTAGAATTAATCATATGCACGAAATAATTTCACCTCCTTTAGAATTATTCTCATAGCTTATATGTTCCCGTTACGGTAAACAATACCTCTTTTCTCGGTTGACAGCCAAGGTGCAGGTTATCACTAGGTTCATGTCGGACTTAGGTTTATGAAATCGGATTTATAAGAATCGATAACACCGAATAGCCGGTACTATTTCATGGAATATCCATAAACAATTAGAACATCATGGCTGTTATCTCATCACCCAGCGAGCCTTGGGCGATGGCCTTGCTGTCGACAACAAAACCATAACCTTTCTGTGGTGAATGTAAGCAAGATGCATTAAGTATTAACAGGGGAGAAGGGAAACCGAGGTAACTTCAACTGTAAATTTTGGCCACACTCACCGCGTTGTGGACAGTGACGTCTTGTCCTCCCCGAGTCTTCGTAGCACAGCAATCTTCAACCATGATGCAGTCCCAGCCTTGGTAACACGCGTCGGCCAGAGTTCCCAACACACATTGGTCCGTATTCACACCAGCGAACAGGAGAGTGCGATATCCTCCAGCCTCTAGTGCTTTCGCAAGGGGCGTCTCGCCATTCCAGAGCCCCGAAACGCGGTTCTTATTACAAAATATGTCGGAGTCCGCGCGGCGGACGTCCTGTAGTGGATCGTAGAGCCTCGCATTCCATGAATCTTCCATTAGCATGCGGCCCCTACCATCGCCCATATCGGACCCAAACCCATACCTCGCAAGTCGGTTGTCTGAAGGCGGGGTAATGAGGCTGCTAGAGAAGTTTCGGTGAGTGGCTGCAGGCATTGAGATGAGGTCGCCCTCATTCAGCCCCCAGTTAAGCCAAATGATCTAGACTCGATCTAAATGTCAGCATTGGTTATCCCAAAATAAAGGCAAATTCATGATTTATCAGCCCCTATATATGATTATGAATGGGGGTTCCTGGGGACCGCATGATCGCTCCACAAATATCGGCTATCGACGCCTCTACCGTACCTTGACGTCAATTTCCCGGCATTTCCTGATGACCTCAAGGGTGCGCTCCACTGCAGCTAAACCAGTAGGGTGGTCTGTACATCGCGGATGGAGAAAGAAATTCTGCATATCAATTACGACTAGAGCGCTCAAGCTTGGCGCTAATGTGATTGATGTGCCCCCAGGTCCTTGTGTGGTGTGGATGGTAAATCCGCGCGACGACACCCCGCGAGTGAGGTCGTAGGACTTCGCATCACGATCGTACTTCCATTGGTCGCCTTCGGGGCCAAATGTTAAAATAGGCAACATTATGAATGGGAGAGCCTAGAATGATGGATAGAATACACGAGTCATTTGCCACGCAAGACCTAAATAAGTTAAATTAATGCAAGGGAGTAGTCGATCGTGGAAATAACAGTGATGCGCGAGGGGTAGAAAAGCGGCGGCCAGTGAGAATTCGTCTACGTTGCCGACGCCGTTCGCTTCGCGACTCGGGGTAAGGATCCCGATTCCGGTCACCATACATCTGCCAACTGCTTACAATCGGGTAGCTGCAGCCTGCAGCACCCGATAGCGCGGAAAGGTCAGATTCATTCCTACATCGCACGCTATTGACGTGACACGTTTTTATATAGGCACCTTCATTCATTATGTCTCCGAGAATATCTCCGCCTAATAGTCCCGTGTACGACCAGATGTCTATCAGAATGTGTTGGAGTGTGACGAAATCACTCCAAATATAGACTCGCACACGTATAAAGGGGCCAATATCCCTCCCGACATCACGCTTTCAAGTACCATCCCCTAGCAATCAGCATCACCACAGCCTTAGCAGCTCCGGTCAGTTAATAGTTCAAATTTAACATTCATATATACCCCCGAAGCAAACATACTCAGTTTCGTTCAACTCGGAGGCGAATCACAATGGTCGAAGCAAGCCTTACCAGCAAGGTCCTCTCGCCTTCTCATTTGGTACATGTCGTGCTCAGGACGGCAAAGTTCAAGCCGATGGTCGAATTTTATAAAAGTCTCCTAGGTGCCCACGTCGTAGTACAGACTCAGAACCTGGCATTCCTGACTTACGATGACGAGCATCATCGTATTGCAATTATGGCGATCCCCGGATGCGGTGACAAGATTCGAAGCAGCGCTGGTCTGGACCATACCGCTTTCTCTTTCGATTCACTGAACGATCTTGCAACAACCTACCTCCAACGAAAAGCCCGCGGGATCCTGCCAGTCTGGTGTGTGAACCATGGACCGACCACTTCCATGTTCGTTATTCGCGTAACCTACCTACTTATGCGTAAGGCGGCTTAGCTAACATCATATCAGGTATTACCAAGATCCCGATGGAAATGTGATCGAGATGCAGGTGGACAGCTTCGAGACTGCCGAGGAGGCCACCGAATTCATGCTGAGTCCCGAATTCGCTGAGAATCCCTTCGGCGTCGACTTCGACCCGGAGGACCTAGTCAAGCGACTGGAGAGCGGTGAGTCAGAGGCTGAGATCAAGAAACGTCCCAAAATTGGTCCTCGTGATATGGAGAGTGTCCCACTTCTGCATATGCCGCCACCTGTAGTGAAGGACAGCTATGAGCCCATTGAGGCCCATTAAGGCTTCATATAGCACCACAAGTGTATGGGAAAATCCCAGGGAGATTAGGTGGCGGTGGGGATAGGAGGCAACAGCAAGTTGATGAGCGGTGTACTGAGGGGATGCCATCCGCGTAAGGCTCTGAGATAAGAGGCATGTATTCTAGTACTTGTACTCGGTTTATGGACGTGTTATTCGACTAATCAGGACCTTTTTACTTATCAATGTGTACCTAACCAAATTGCAGTTCTTAAATTCTCTCTAACTGAAGACTTCGACTCCAGCTGGGCTGAGGTCTTTGGAAGTAGCGGTATTCTTGGGGCTAACCGCCGTTCGAGGTTGTCAATGCTTCATGATGGAGCCCATCATGCAATTGCAAGGGTATATGCTTACAGAATATCCAAGTCGAGAAATGTAGCTCAATGCAGAAGTAAAAGGCGTATCCCCAAGCGATTTTATGACGCGGGGTTAATCCCGTGTTGTCTCATCAATCCAATGTACTCGAATCGATTTCGTCGGCGCTGCAGACTCGCATTTGAGGTACGTCCGAATCAAATGATACCGAAAGTAGAAAGGAAAATGTGTAGAATGTGTGTGGTTAAGCGCCGACGAACCCGATTTAATAGCTATTCTTGAGTGGCCAAGAAAGTTCAATGTTGAGATTCCATCTACCAACCGCAGGCTATGTGAAGGCCATAAGACCAACTGTTATGATCAGTTCAGCACTGACGCGTCGAGATTCGCTACGCCACTATGCTGGGTTCGAAGATCCTGAAAATCATCATGGGAGATTAATGAGATCGGATGAAACGACAGCCGATAAGTCAATTGATGTTCGATGATCAACGCATGATAACCTTCATGGACTAGCATGAGTATCGACTGAACCTAGAGGAACATCGAGCCGAGTTGCCGCCACTATGAACGGATCGACAGCTGGGCTGAAGAAGTTCCTTGTGAAGATCATCGCGAGGACAAGGCGCCCAAGCATCCAATATTGGAAAGTTCGCCTAAGTACCGGAGTTCCGTCATTGTCGAGAGCTGGCAATTTGGCTACTGTTCATGAAATCAGCGTCTCCAGTTTCAAGGTGTTGGTATAACATTCCGCCGCCAGTGGCATCGGTTCGATCGCGAGGAATGGTGCCCTTTGTGGATAATTTCAGCGCTCGGGTCATTCATTTCAAGAGGCAGTATCCAGTGGCTGGTCAAGCAATTCACCTCTACCTCTAGCACAGAGCGGGTAAGATTTGCGATGACATTCCGTTCAATCGGTATTGCGCCAAGTATAGGTAGCAATGTTGGTCATGATAGCGCTTGCTTGGTGGAAGAGTTGAGGTCAGATCAAACTAGCAGAGTCTCGAAGTCGTCTCAAAGACCCCTGTGTAGCTGTTTGATCGCTCTCTGACAGGGGTTTTAAGCGAGAGTTGGGGGACTTTTCAGGCGTCGGAGGCAGCCGCTTAGGGAAGATGGTGGTCCCTAAAAAGGATGCCAAGCTGTCCCTGAACTCAAGCTCAAACTCCTGACAAGGGCCACTCAGGCTAGCATTCTGGCTTTTTATCCAGTTTTCTTCAGTTTACCTAAGCCCGAATCAGCTTGACATGCTCAAGTCAAATTAGGCACACTTCAGCGCAGCGACAGAAAATACAATCTAGAAGAAAATCAAAACGTCCGCAAGCTCTGTCAATGAGGTCTCGAATAGGTAGATGACACGGGAGTAGATAAGGAGCTTGAGCTTCGACCGAAGAGTTGACTTATTATTCATATCTACGGTACCTCTAGAGATAACGACCATTGCCCGTGCTTCTATCCGAATATACCGAACCCAGCTATTGTCGATCTTTGAGCCTCAATCGCGCCTTACCTGAATGATTTTCCAGACGGTGCATGGATGCTGGGGATCACATACTGTGATCAAAGGAAAATCTCGTGTTATGATTGAGTCTTTACCGATCCCTGTTAGTTCGCATGTACATACAAGGCCAAGGGCCGAGCGCTTCAAGAGCCTCCCCTTGGATCATATCTGGCTCCGCTAACTGTTCCACTAACCGCTCGCTAGGTTCCGTTGACGATATTCAATACGGTAAACCTAGGGAATTCACTTCAGAGCGATTGAAACACTGGGGTAGTTCGCTTCCAATATGCTAGATAGACGCAGCTACCTAGTCTTTCTCCGAGGGCGCAAGATGTATCCAGAGAACCTCCGCCCCTTGATTTCCGTCCGATTCGAAGGCGTTCAGCATAGGATAAACGTCCGTGGTCCTAGGGCCACTTTGTAGGTGCCCTGGACGATTCATATCCCTGCCACACCATGCTAGCTTACCATCTGATCTCAATGCTAAGACGAAGTATGATCTGCAGAAGGGGCTCGCCAAAGCCTGCCCAGACTAACTGGTGTGCCATCGCCAACTCTAGAGTCGTCCAGGTACACCATCTATATATTCGCTTCACTCCAGGCTCAACATCGTGAGCTCTTCTCTTTCCTTCTTCATCAAGCTTCAGTTCATTCTTTGAATATCCAATTCGTTTTAGTTCTGTGAACTTTTTGTTCCTAACCTTCCTTTCCTTCGTTCAATTCGTTCCATACCGCTCGGCCGGTCATTATTTCCAATTTCAGCCAACTAGGATTCGTCCATTTTGTATCTTTCGAGGAATTTGAACTGTTGCTTGACTCCAACTCTGTTCTTCGTCATAATGTATACCAAAGCTACTCTCATCTCGGCCATTCTGGCTGTTGCCGAGGCCCGTTTCGGCCAGGAACAAGTTCCTGTTTCTGATATCACGGCCTTGAGTAACTTCGGTAACCCCGGTGAAGCTGCCACCCTTGCCGGCTCGGTTCCCGGTGTGTTGCTTGCCGCCGCTGACCCGTGCGACAAGCTCACCTTGGCCGACAAGATCGTGTCGACCCTTGGCAACGACCCCCAAGTTATTGCCGCGGCGCAGAACCTTGTGGCCGCTGAGCAAAACTTCAACCCCTTCGCCGTCAGTGTTCCCAACATCTGTGGCGATGCCAGCCTGCCCGCTACAGAGGAGCTTCGCGGTATCGTGCCTCTCGTGGATCCTGCCGTAACTGGCTCCGACGTTGAGAATGCCAACTCGGAGACTTCCCTCCAGACTCCTTTCGACGCCAATGGGCTCAGCGTTGCGGACATCATGATCGCTCAGGGCTTCAGTAACTTCACTGTTAACGGAGCTGCGGCAGGCGGTAATGCTAATGCTGGCTCCAACAACAACAACAATAATAATAACAACGCCGGTTCCGGTAGTTCCGCTACTACCACTGCTGCTTCAGCTACCACCAGCGCCGCCAAGTGCGGTGGCAAGGCTAAGAGCACGACCACTACTACTGCCGCTGCTGCTACATCTTCCGCTGCTTCCAACAACAACAACAACAACAACAACAACAATAACAATAACAACTCTGGAAATGCTAGCAACAACAATAACAGCGGCGCATCGACACAAGCAGGTGCGGGCGCCGTCAACGACCCCGTTACTGGCACTTTCCCAGGCTTCCAAGCATCATCTCTGGGCCTCGACTTCGGAACTTGCACTCCGACCGTCAAGTTCGAGGAGAGTCTTAACGGCCGCAAGGCGGGTGAATTCACCTTCCAGGCTCAGGACCCCGTCGTCAACAAAGGCCAGCAGGAGGCTCTGAACCCCAACATCATCTTCAACCGCATCTGCGACCAGCTTGTCAATGTTTGCGGCGCCGCCGACGATGCCGTCGCCGCCTGCAAGCAGGCTCAAGCTGACCTGGGATCCGGTGCTAAGGATGCCTCCACGGCTAACGCCTGGAACGAGGCTCTGGGCTTCGCTGGTGTTGATATCAACCCTGACAATGCTCCCCAGACTGGCCTCGTCGGCCATACTTAAGTAATCCCACTTATGGATAGGAGGTCGGTGGTAGAACTGTAGTGTTTGGGATCACCTCCAGGCTTACTTTGTGATCGTGTACAGTGAAGGGCATTAGGGGTAACGTGTTACGACGTCTTAAGGACTTATGTTGTATCAATATTAAATACATTTATTGTGTATAAAGTGCTCTTTTGTGTGCTCCATTGTGATTCGTAAGCATGTTCTCTGTAACGTATCAACTAGCTGTCGAAGAACCGTATCCCTTAGCAATGTAAGAGTACCTACTTGCCCGTCAGCCCAAACATGATTTTACCCCTAACTTGACAGAACTGCCTATGTATTAAAAGGCAGTCCCTAACTCTCACTACGCTCAAGGTATTTCCCAGACCAGCCAAGCGCAAAGTTAGCATACGTTAGAAGGCGACAAGATTTAAATTGGAGGTAGGTAGAGGACTGGCTAAGCCACTCTTAAGAGTACGGTAGTTTCCTATGAGTTAATAAAATTATCTGTGAGGAACTTAAATACCGATCAATGAACACGGCGTAAGTACCCTTACTCATGATAGCGTGCTTTATGTTGTAGGTACGTTCACATGCCCCAGTGGCATCCATCCCTGATGGATTCTGATGTCTTCCGTATCTAACATATGGCTAATGCCATGTTTCACCATGGACAAAGAGCTATTATATATACCCTAGCCTTAGCCAGATAGTTTCCAGCTCCTCGCGGAACAACAAGTTCTATTCTCTCATACTTGGTGTGCCACGTGGCAACTAAGACTCGACTATCTTTGATAAGGGGTCATTTCTAGGACCTGTTTTAGTAAACTAACTTCACATCGAGCCCCGTGAGATGTATTTAATAACTGTTTTTAATACCTATCATGTTTCATGTAAGGGGAAGCCTGTAGCAAGCCTAGGAATATACCACCATAGATCTATAATAAGTTAATGCGTACCTAATACATTATTATAGTCTTTATCCCGGACTACTTTGTCTGTTTCCGTGGAGCATAATCATAGTCCTCTACTTTAGTATACAGCTGATTTGAATCGTTTCCCATCACATTTTTTAGAAATTTTAGTATTCTATTTCTTCAACTTGGTCTTAAATACCCATAGTTCTTTCTATATGTGATACCGTACTGATACTTCTTATAAGAGATCTCGAAATAATTAGGAAATGAGTTTCCAACGACCTTAATACTATTCTTGACGGCACTAATTTAAAGACGTTTTTATATCGTTCTTGTATTTTGAAAATCTACTTTATAACTTACGGTAGGTAGTGATATCTTGGGGGGGAAAGGAGGCAAGCGCGAGTTATCAGTTTCTATAAAACTAATAGTAGGTAGCCGTTAGCAAAGTCGTCCGACAGTCGATCCAATGAAATTTGAATAGATATCATTGAGATTCTAGTGAGTTCAAGGACGAGAGAATCAGTTTCTATGACTACCCAGGTACCTAGGTAACTATTTGTTGAAGATTGTAAGGCTATTAGAGAAGCTCACTTTACACAAGGATGTCCAAGTACGATCTACGTTTTCCCTATACCCCGGCAAATTTATCTATTACGTTAGCCTGACATAATCAAGGGCGAAAGAGGAATGCCTAATGATAAGCTATAATGTAGTAATTGGTCAGTTAATCTAACGAAATCCGATGCAAAAGGGAAAGGCTAGAACTCGGAGACCTCAAAAGGGATATCCCGCGTATAGAGCTGCATCAATAGTCGTCTTTCAATAAATCAGTTCATAGGTCGTTCAAATCAAGTTCCCATCACATGATAACATTTTATCGGGCCCTTTCGCTTCTTCCAGTAAAATAACATGCCGCATATACATACCCGAGCTGTCCGGCAGGGTATCTATCCGTTTATGGCATTCTATGTCGGACCGGATGGGTCTCGGTTCGGTCCGGCTCAAGTAGGAAGTTATATCGTCAATATATAATGTTCGTATAGCCGTTTAAGGGCGCTTTTCGCGGTCGATTCTTAACAAAGGGGAACTGGACGAAGATCCGAATTCCTATTACCTAACAATCCTTAGTTCATATATGTTTTAATATAGAACGATAAGACAGAAGGCCAATCGCTTTGAAATCGATATTATATGACCGAACCAACTGCTGGAAAGACCTGCACGTTAGTAGACTACCATTCCTGAGATTATTTGGTATGAGGATGAATATTGGTATTTGGCATATGCGTCAGGGGTGTTTATTTGTCACGTTATGGTTAGTGTTGGGATCATCGACTTTATTTTGCGATAATATAGGTAGCGCTAGCTGGATATCCTAACAGCATCTCCATAATACGCGATACTGATGACCAGCTGACTTAATTCCCCCCCGGCCGAGCCACCCCTCTCTCATGGGCTCGATAACATTTGACCTTGACGATCTAGTTCAAAGGCTCGACTTCCTCTGTACATAGGTAGTAATGGACCGATTACGAAAACATTTCTGGATAGGAATAAGTCCCTGGTATCAAAAAACGAGTTGACGCCTGATAGATTCACAATGGATGACGTTACTTGACCTTGTGTCGCGTGCATATACGCGATATACCTAGGTGAGCCACGCGATTACCGACCACCTGGTTCTTCGTCCATGCCGTTTATGAATCCAATATTAGACTGGAGCTACCCGCAGCAGTACATCTGCCGTAGATACAGAAAAACGGAATGGAAACGGTTTACGCATCCACAACTACCAAGAATCTTGCGCATCCTGTAGTTGGAGTACTCTACCATCTGTCGCTTACTTGCATACCTTAGTTTCTCCAAGGAAACATATATGTGAGTATGATATATCTTGATATATACGCGGTAGGCACGGGATATACTCAACCTCTTGTCTATGTCATTGTTCTCTCATCTATTCTAGAACTCTTGGATGCCACGTGTCTGATGACGTTCACTCTGGTGGCAGGAATAACCACTCGCGCATTGCAGTATAACCCGTCCATGCAAAAGCAATGTCTTTCATGGATGTGACTTGATCCGCAGCGGGCTGTGCCGACAGTGATACAGCAGGTCAAATCTGGGTAGCAATAGTTCTCCCGATTATGCCCACCGTTCGACTCCACCGGCTTGTCCGTGTACCTATTTTAAAGACTTGCATTTGACATCTATACATACATGTACCTATGCATGCATGCATGTCAATCGTCCGAACTACAATTGGACAATCAACCAACTACGAAAGTAAATGTTGGTAGTTAACACCCAAACTTACGGATTGCTTGGTAACACTGCAGTTACCTAGACACCGCAGATCAACAAGGTGTTCGTTCGTGGGCAGCGTGGGCAGCGTGGATTCCGGATCCTTGGCCTCGTCTTATCGATATTAGTTAAGATGGAGGCACTCTGACCAGGGGGCTGTGTTTTGTCACGCCACACACCTACAGCTACCGAAGTTTCCTCCTCTTTTGCGGGGAATTCAAGCGGTCAGCAATGTCGGGAGACGGGAAGGACGCTCGTTCCTAGTAATTTGAATGTAGGTTTGAGACAAAATCTCTAGAAATCAAGGCATTTTTCTATTTTTCGAACGAGCCCACCTCGGGTTGTGGAAAAGGATGGATGACATGGAACAACCTTGCGGGAAGATGTTACGGCTGTTAGTTGTTGGTGGCGTCGGCCGATCCTTATCATATTTCGGCCGGGACGGCCCGTAGTTGTGGCACCCGAGAGATTCCCACTGCGCCATTATCATGCAGCGATGAAACGATGTTCACGATACATGGCAAAAAATTCTTACAAGATCTTACTAAAGTTGAATTCTACCTAGTAACTGGTTATCCTTCAAGATTTAGTTTATACCTAGGTATACTTCTGTTTGAGAATAATCTATATAGCTACCTAAGTACCGATATTTTTCTCTACGAACTTGATATCCATACATTTTAAGGCTTAATAATTTTTCCTGCCACGGTATCTGGTACATCCTCCACACTCGTTGTCTCATAACCCCTCAGTTCGAAAAACTGAGAGAACTCTGGATCATCCATCAACTTCCTAACCAACTGCTTCTCAAATGGGATCATGAACTCGCACCCCTCGTCGGGATTCGCGGTCGCTCGTGGCGGATAAATAATCACCAGCCCCTCATCTATCTTGTTCGCGAAGAGATGCCTGAATGCCTTTGGTTGCGCAAAGCCAAAGTCAGCATCGGTAATCTTGGTATCACGCCAATCCGTCATAATGATGGTTAGAGGCGGGAACGAGTCAATGCGGATGAAGAGCGATGTCTTATCACGAATGGGCGCTACCGACTCCAACGCCTTGGCTAAAGCTTCGTTTGTCATAGCGTTGGTTAGGCCGCGAATGTAAGAAGCGAGGCGCCATAAAGGCGCTTCGGAGATTACCTCGGCATTAGTTAATTTCGTCGGAGCGGTTGCAGACAGAGACGCAAAGAAGACATTCCTCTGAATCCTTTCCGGTACAGGTGGATCGAGCCGAGACCTCATGTTGATAGCCTCACCCCACAGGCTCGACTCCTTGGGATCTGGATTGTAAATAGTTGCACGTTGCTTGGATAGATGTCTCCATAAGAAGGCTGCAAATGCATCATATGTCGAAATCCAGGAACCATCGGTAGGAGTAGCGAGCTTCTTGAGTTCTGCAGCCTTGCTCTTCGGCAGATGGAGTAGAAGCGCTGCGGATGGAGGGTGAGGGTAACGGCTTGGCGCCGGTGGACCATCGACTTTTTTGTCCTCAGACACCTCTGGTGCAATGAAGCGTGTATGCTTCACCGCTTCCATATCCCAACCCGGTGCGGGGGTCTTCTTGACAATGGATGCACAGTTGTCAGCGAGTTGGTGGGCTAGACTGGCCCAGCCCATAACGTCGTTGGCATAGTGGTGGGAATGCATGTTAAGAATCAGTCCGCCTGGGATGAAGTTTGCCTGGAATGCGGAGATGAATGGGCTCGCATCCGGATGGCATTCGGGTCTCTCTCCGTAAGTCAGCCCATTCCAACTCAGAAGTGGGATCCTATCACCAAGCTTTGACGATGCGAAGTGAGCGGCTTCGAGTTCGGAGAACGAGGGGAAGTTGTCTTCAGGCGAGTCGAGATACTGAACAATAAAACCGACAGTGCTGTCCTTCTTCTTGACGAATGAATGGTCTCCATACTCGTTCTTTTCGATAGTGCCAACAAGGTGCCTAGCCTGAGCGAGAGTTCGCTCAAGGCCTTCCTTGATAACTTCAGCAATTTTGGCCTTGTCCGCTCCGTCGTCCAACTTGAAGAAGAGTGCATAGTTGTTATAAACGCAAGCCGCTAGATAATCAAGGGTAGAAAGCCTAATGCTTTCCTGTTCAGGGTCATTTTCCCAGCCATAGGGACGAAGGCGGTATTCCTCTTTCTTTGGCATAGTTGCTATTTACTTGATAGCTTCTTCAATATGAAAGTTACAGTTAGATGAGATGATAGTGGGTTCGGGTAATTGGTTCGACCTGTAGTTTAAATATTTCTGACACAGCACGGCATTTCTAGGTAAATAGGAGACTCCAACTGGCAGCTCGGACAGGTTCGCGATACCAAATGACGGAGAGCAGGGTAGCAGTGGTATGCATAACAGTCACTTCCTAGATATGCAGGGGCACCAACATCCAAAATCTGGCTCTCCTGTAAGAGGCCTGTCTCGGTGAAGGTTCCCATCTTTGTATGTATGTGTAAGGGTCTCAAGAGCAACAGCGTGCTATTCACCCTCCAATATTGGCATCGTACAGTCCGTGCGAAGTGAAAGTGGCACTCCCCCAAGACCCCATTCCCAAGTAGGTAGCGTTGATAATATGTTGGGGTTTCTATCTGATGTACAGCAAATAGTACATAGCCCAAGGTCTAGGCAACGTATTATTCTAGCATACTACTGTACCATAGCATTGTCTTATTTTCTAGCCGAGGAACCGGCCCGCGGAAGAGGTTACGGTTACAAGGGTTACAGCCAAGCAAAAGCACCTAAGACTAGCGCGTCCATCTTCTTTTACCTAGGTAGGTACTTATTTCGCAATGATCAGCACCAATCCCTTCGGTTTGTCGTTTCAAGTTTTCAATGCGAACTTTGGAAGAGCAGCAGAGAATTATTAGCTAAGCCTTTTAGTGTCTTGATATTCAAGATGATCTCTATATAGAATTAGAGATTGAACTCCAGAGACATGCATTACCCTAGCCACCACCCCTTTCTGGAATCATCTGGCATCCATGGCGTTTTCAATAACATGCTCAATCGCTCGAAGTGTTCCAGCTAGCCCCTCGTCTGATTTTGATCCAGGCACATCGTGGCCCAGGTCATGAAGAAACACCTCCCTAACTCTTTCGTCGCAAAGTTGGGATAAACGCTGATGAACTTCAATCTCATCAGCCCCAGCTGTCCGGGACCATATATGTGCTGTAGGAATCGCTAGCTTTACTCCATCTGTGTCGGGATCGACAGACTTAACTACACCGGATCGGACAAGGTCAGGATCGAACGGTGGAGCTGCGCTGAAGAAAACGGCGCATTTGAATCCACCGAATGAACCATGCCTGGCGTCTTCTACAAGCATCATTGCGCCCACGGTTCCGCCTTCGGAGAACCCCATGATCCCATCAAAGGGCCCCTGGCTCTCCACGAACTCTATCATGTTGTCGCAAAGATCTTGATCCTTCTCAATGTTATGCGCGACATACCCGAAAAACTCGTCAGCGATGGCCTCAGCGCCTCTCTCTAGTTAACTCTTTTTTAATCCTTGCGCAAATTTTGGAAGAGAAAACATACCAACGTCCGGATCTGTTGGAATCGTGCCGTTAACAAAAACAAATTCGTGATCCCGCCCAAGAGCCTCCCGGATTCTTGCTACGTAGGGAGTGGTCAATCTAAGTCCGGAATACGACAACAAAGCCGGGGGAGACACCGGGGAGATTACCAGTCTGCATCTCAAAAATCTTTCGACTGCCGTCAGCTCACTTCTCCTTGAGAATGCCCACTAGGGACCGTACCTGGGCACTTGTCCCCCTTCCATGTAAGCAAAGCCACCTCATGTCGGCTCTTGTCGAATCTGTTTACTGCCGAGTAATGCTTGAGGGTAATATAAAACGGAGATGAGAAATACGCAGGGAAGTGCACAGGGTTCAACTTATCGTATGCACTGTTCGCAAGGCTTCAAGCCCTTCTCTTGGTTCTCCTCATGGAATGTTCTTCGGCACTGTTTAATAACTTCCGAAGGTTTCACACATAACTTTTCGGGCGTGAGGATTTTAATGCCAATCCGTCTAGAAGAACTAGACTTACACCTTTAGAGATATAATGAAGTTGATCACACTGTTCGAGAATACTTTCTCACACAATTCGTTCCACAGGCTTACAAGGTACGCAAATCGGAGATATTACCTTTCAGGATTCAGGATTGCATGGTCGAGTCGCATGCAGCCAAGCCCTGGTTCTAGCATGTGAGTGCCCACCAATAGGAGTAAAATACTGGCCACGCTGAGGTTGATTCGTCGGGTCAGGCTCCAACTGTGTTTCCTCTTTCCGACTTGTTGCCTTGAATTGAACTGAATAACTTTCACAATTACGACTTATACTGGAGTAATTCATAGCCGATCCCGCTTATCAGAGAGAAATGTCCGTACCTACCTAGTTATCGACTGTGTGATGAGTCTCGTGTGCTGAGTGGTGCCTCGCAAATGATTAAAGCATTGACTTGTATGCAATACGACGGTGCTAGAAGCAAAGCTTTTTTTCTATCCCAGTGCATACGTTACACTAGACCAGGGAGTTATAGGCCTCCTTTAAGACATATCATTCTGTACAGTGAAATCCCTTCCAACAAGTCTGCCGAATTTGGTATAGTGGAGGGCAAAATATGACAAGACGTTGCGAAAAACTTTTGACCTGGGTTCGTCTAGTGTAGTTGGGATTCTCGGTACTCATCAGGGGGGCTCTATCTCACACTGAAGCCTCTAACCATGGCGTGCATAACCCCTGGCAGATTACCGGGATCGCAAAGAAGCATCTATGATTCTGCGCAGGGGAACTGGTTCGCCATGGGCTCTCCTTAATCGATCTTGATCGTTTCTCTCATCGTACTTTTAGAGTTTAATAAATCCAGAGAAGAGCCCTCGGCTAACAAGGCGGCGAGAAGTTACACATTCTTGAGGCTCAGTAACGATGGCGGAAGCGCTTCCCTACCTTCCTCACGACGAACAGCAAGCTGCCCTTGATGGGCCAGCTCTTGCAGCGCCTCCAGGTGTCACGCCGCAATTCGACAACCCTCCGAACAACAATGGCTTAGCTCACGGCGTTATTGCAGCGTGCGTGACCGTTGCAACTGTCTGTCTTTTAATCCGTGGCTACGCAAGAGTGTTTCTCTTTAAGCAATTAAAGCCCGAAGATTGTATGGTCCCCTAATTCTGCAAGTTATCTTATAGGAACTGTTCATGCTAATTGGTTTTCAGATATGATTGTTGTCGCATATGTTTGTGATACCCTCCTGAGAGTCATTCCGTAATGTGATTAACCTCAAGATTCAGGGAACTTATATTTGTTGGACCGTTTTCGCCTTATTACTATCTAAGACTCCTGGTTACTTCGTCCATCAATGGAATCTCCATCTTAGGGATATGATCGATACTGTTTTTGTAAGTCTGAAGAGTAGAATATTAATTAGAGTAAGATTACTAATTCTGTACAGTATATTCACTACGCAGGCGTTTTCTACTCGATCACCCTTCCGCTCATTAAAATATCAATTCTAACAGAATGGACTCGCATGCTTGTCCCCAGGGGCACGCGTAATGCTTTCCTATGGATTTGCTACGGCGTTATAGCTTCACAAGTAATGGCCATGATCGCCATTGTATTTGCTCTTTGCTTCGTCTGTATTCCCTACGAGAAGATTTGGGATCTCACCCTCCCGGGCCATTGTATCAACAAGCTAAACGTCGATATTGGCGCCGCTGCTGTCCATATGTGCACGGATGTTGTCATGTTGTTCCTGCCACAGAAAGTCATCTGGGGTTTGCGAATGTCGTTCAGGAAGAAGATGGGTGTTTCTATCTTTTTCTCTCTAGGTATCTTGTAAGTTGGAATCCATACAAACAAATATGCTGATCTCGAGACGAATTTTGATTTCTAATATCGAATGATATAGGGCTTGTGTTGCCGCTGCTTTCAGATTGGCCGTCACATTAACTTATGCGACCGAACCAGACACAATCTTTACTTTCGGTCCCGTGATCTTCTGGGCTTTCGCCGAAATGACTTGCGGATTTGTGATTGCGTGCTTGCCGTCTACCCCGAAGATTCTCAAGGATCATGGTGTTCTTCACAAGATGAAGAGGGCAATGAGGTCGGTTATTGGCTTGAAGAACAGCACCCTAAGGACCACCAACAAGGCGAATGCATCCTCGGTCACCAATCCAACCAGCACCTATCGAAAGATCGACGAATACGGCGTGCAAATGAAAGACCTCAACCCTTCTGAGTCTACTGAGCAACTTCGAGACGACTCCAGCAAATTCGATCAAGGCATCGTCCGCACGACTCGGGTCACCATCAAGCAAGAATATGTGAGTGACGTTGAGCGTAATGCTATGGATCCTAACGCCCCTTGGAGGAATTAGGATAGGGTGCGATTGGCCTACGTTAGCAGCTATATTGGCTGTGACCTACTTAGCTCGGGGAGGTGCGCAACTTCGCAGACGCCCTTTTGTTCAATACCTTGTATATTAGTTGTTGGGTGGGATAAAATTACTACGACTTGGAAACCGGTTCGGCACACAACAACGGCGGTAAACCTTGGTATGTGTACTTATAAAAATCAGGTAGTCTGAGGTGTAGCGTGTATGAAAAATACCTCCGATTTAGTTTTCCTTTTACTTTCTACAGAGATACTCATTAATAGCTGCCTATCTGGACTTAGCACAGGCCGAAATTTGTTCCTAGCCAAAAAATACTTACATCGTGTGTCCGTCGAAACAAAACCTGAACTGAGGTAGACAGACGCCTGGCTATTGGTCTTCCTCACCTTTGATTGTTTCCACACCACTAGTATGCACTCGACTGCAGCTACCTTACCACTCCCACCGGCGACCTCTTTTAGCTAGAACGACTGCTTCATACCAGATTTAGCACGACTTGGCCTGCAATACACCTTGTCTACTCCTACCTAGGTACTCTTAGAGTCAGACGGGCTATGGAAAATGCCAAGTTAAAAGATCCGCAGCTGGACTTTAGCAAGACTTTCGCAATACACTAATACGGCCCCTGTTGATGTAAGCTCATTTAAATCTTGTTCGTTTCACTGATTTTACTGGATGCATAACATGTGATGGACGCCTAGCCGGAAGTTAATACGAAGTACCGGTAGCGTTATTGGGGCCGAGAGTTATAAAGTTCACGGAAAGCTCCTTAGCTTGAAAAGGGAATCGGGACGGCCCTGGACGATCCACGGTGACGCGGGGGTTCAGACGTTCGAGATCTATTAGTTCATGGATCCTTGCGTTTACCACCCTTGGTAGCGCTTGTTTTCACAATTCTCCAAGCGTATGAGGCGAAGAAAGTAGGAAAGATGAGCGCTAACAAGGTATGTATTGGAGTCAAATATCGAAGTACGTGACCTCCGCCGTGTGGTACCGGTGAATTAAAATAATCTCATGCGAACTTCCCGGGGGGGGTTTTAATATATGACCCCTGGCTATAAAGGAGATAACAGTCACGTGATGCCCAGGGATCCCAAGCTGATGTCTCCAGAGACGCTGCAATGTCACCGCAGCATCGAGTCCTTCATTCTAAAATGTTACCGAACTGAGAGCGGTGACTGGAGTGTGCGTTAGAAGTGCGTAAGCGTCTTTGGTGTAGTCTACCTAGATATGTAGAATGGAAGCGCGTGATGTATTCCTGAGGATGAAATGGACCTCGCTCTCCACCAGTCGGTGGTATTCTACACTAGAAACGAGCGAGAGGTGGACTCTGTATTCGTATCCTTCTGTACTGTATCTTGTAATCCCAGTCTTAAATTACGGGCTTGCTTCTATTATCGTCAAATTTGGATGAACTTCACAAGGATAGCCCTTGCACACCTCTACCCCTGAATCACCTTGCTTAGCGTCGAAGGGGGTAACTGTAAAAAGCCGAGAGAGCTAGGTCTAGCTATTGTGGGGCGCCATGGCTGGCAATGCCCTCATTGGCTTCGTTTATAATAAAAGACCCGCCTACCATACATAGGTACATCGGGTTCGGGCTACCAAGACTCCAACGGTCCATATAGTGGCTGGGCTGAGTGTTAAAGAATCGTAAATATGAGACTCCCAAGTCCTCTTCCTTGTACATATCTAAGGTGAGCGAATACTACGTAGCAACCCAAAGATCTACAAATTAAACTAGCGACGGACACACGGTAATTATAAAGACAGGGTTGGGCTAGATCATGATTTAATATCCAAGACCTACGGTAGGCCCTGAAGCATCCTAATGTAAAACATAGAACGGTGATATGTTAGGTACCAGGTATTCATCGGACCGCCTTAGGCTGCACACTACTAGTATGGAACTCGTTATTTACCTACCTAAGGTATGTACTATTTGTGACTCCATACCTATATCCATTAACATACCTTAGGTATACTACCATTGAAGTAGCCGGCATAAATTTTCTACTGCAGAGTTTCATATCGCATATGCTCAACTCCTCATGTTGCCAGGGTAACTGTCTTGTATCTTTCATTGGCAGCTGGAACTGAAACCTGCATATGCCTCGTTTATGTAAGGTAAGCCCCATCCATAAGCTGGGAATAGGGGTCTCATGTAGGTGAGAATTATTCACTGTTTTGGCATGATTGTGAAACAAAGAGTTTCCAGGAAAGGAATCTTGATACCTTATACAGTCAACATTCGTACGGGAGGTGCCGGATCGGATCTGTTCCCCTCCCCTTGGATTTCATCGAAAGACGGCGAGGAAGGTCGGTAATGGACTTTGCATGGCTTTATCATCTTGTATCTTACCCCACGTTCCAAGAAGCTATAAAGTGTGGAGTTGTTACGACGACTTTAGCAAGGTTACATTTGGCTATACCTGGTATTTTCTTGTCGGATGCCTAGTCCGGCTTTCGAATTTGTACCGTACGGTAGATAGGATCATGGTTCTCTTGGGACCGGCGCGGACATGGTTACCTGGTTTCTGGGTGGGCCATCATCGCCGAGACGTAGGATTTCCGAACCTGTGGCGTCATCCTACTAAGATTATACGTAATTTACGGAAACAAAACGGTAGAATCAATCCCTGGCTTGCATATTCTCTTAAGAACTAGGTGTTGTGTTGGGTACCATAGAAAAGTGAATAGATGGTTTAGTTCGAATGGACTAATGCATACTGCATGTGCCCGGTATGGTATTTCTAACCTGCCCATGATCTTCATATTATGAGAATCTTTAAGAACATACACGTCGACTTGCATACCAAAACTCCCAGTGTTATACGTACCTAATGTATTAAGGATAGACTACACCGAGAATCCCCCCATGGATATAAGCTTGGATCACGGTATAAAAAGACTTACGCGAAGGTGACCAAATTAGCGCAGCGGATGGGACGGTCGGGAATTCTCCGCGCTGAGAACTATTCCTACCGGCCGCCCCTTGTCATTATTAGCCTGGCAAACGGCGATGTAACCCATCGCGAGCCTCGCTTGTTACATAAGAACCTTCTTCGTACTTTCTTTGTACTTTGTACCTGCAGCAGTGCCAGACACTTGCATGCATGGAAGATAGCGTAAGTAATTTGTATTTCTTACTGCGGCTACCATGTGCCGGCCCACGCCTGAGATATTCGGGCATCATACGTGCATCTCAAACTTACCAACGGGGCGGTGAGACGGACCACAGTAAGGCCCACGAGAATTATAGTCGCATACACGTGTAGAGCTTCTATCGGCATATGCCAACACCAGGTTCTGGACGTTACCAGATCAGCTGTTTTTCGTCTTTTGAGCTTGGTTCCCTGCTCCTAGTTGTGACTTCTGATTTGTTACAGTACCCCTGTAGCTGCTGATCGTGAGTGGCTACGGCCCTACCAAGCAAATCGTAGACCCTTCCCTCTGGGAACTTCTGTTATCTGCCAATTTAGGCAATACCTTGATCTCCTCTAGCCGTCTCGATTTCGTGAGAATCTGGACTCTCTGGTGTTGAGGGGCTATGCGTCATTGGGGTATTCCACTCTGCTTGATAGTCTGCAGCGGTGGGCCTTGTCGGGTTGTCGAGTCCCGAGCAGAATCGTAGACGATATTAATAGTGATCTATGTCCCCAGCTCAGTCAGACCCGGTAGAATGGTACTATACGAATTCATATCAAGAGATACATCACCAGACGACCTCACTTCGAGGTTAGACGTCTGTTCTTAAGCAAAGACTGACAGGCTCCCTTTCCTTTTCTTATATACCTACCTATAACACACATACACCTGTGGTGTTGACACCAAGAATCTCTTAATAATATCTCACGTTACCACGCCAGTTATGACAGACGACATAGCCATCGTGGGGTTTTCCTTTAAGCTCCCCCAAGATGTTAATGATGTTTCTAGCCTTTGGGAGGTCCTCGAAAACAGAAGGAACCTGATGACCGAGTGGCCAGAGTCACGTATTAAGAATGGCTCTTTTGAATCAAGTAAGGAGGGTAATGTATGTAGAATCTTGTTCAGACACCATCGACACTAGCTTATGTATTACAGATCCGTTGTCGTGGAGGACATTTTATAACAGAAGATCCCGGTGCCTTTGACGCACCCTTTTTCTCAGTTACGGCAAAGGAAGCGGCTTCCATGGACCCGATGCAACGTTGGACCCTTGAAGCATCATATCATGCCTTTGAAAACGGTATGCATGAACTTCCCGAGAAGCAAGTTCATGATGCAACGGTGCACTGACAGCCGACTTATAGCCGGAATCCCAGCGGAACGGCTCAGGGGCACGCGCTGTGGAGTATTCTCCGCATCGATGACAGATGATTATAAGCGAATGATTGCGCAAGATCCCGACAATGTACCCCGAATGGCGGTTACGGGCACATTCGCCTCAATCGTACCTAATCGTGTCAGTTGGTACTTCGATTTGCACGGACCGAGCATTCACGTCGACACCGCCTGCTCGAGCAGCTTATTAGCACTCGATCTTGCCTGCCAGGCTCTCCGAAATGGAGAAGCCGAGTCTGTAAGTAGAGAGCTTTTATTTTTTCAAGTCCTAATCTAGATGTCCTGTTAGCTAATCATCATGCAAGGCCATCGTTACCGGCTCCAACTTAATTCTGGGGCCGACTATCTACCAGATGCTTTCCTCGCTAGGCTTCTTATCTACAGATAGCAAGTGTTATAGTTTTGACCATCGTGCCAATGGCTATGCTCGTGGAGAAGGCGTTATCGCCCTTGTCATTAAGCCCTTATCTGACGCTGTGCGTGATGGGGATATGATTCGCGCGGTAATCAGGTCTACCAGTTCAAACCAAGATGGCCACACGCCAGGGCTCACACAGCCCAGTCCTCAGGCTCAAGAAGAATTGATCCGGCAAGTTTACAAGAAGGCTAATCTGCCCCTTGATGTGACACGCTATTTTGAGGCTCATGGTAAGCAAGTACCTAACAGATGTTAATCGTATCATGTCCTACGCTAATATATTGAGCGCAGGAACGGGAACACCAGTTGGCGACCCTATAGAGATGAAAGCAATAGGAAGAGTCTTTAGAACAAGTCGTTCTGCTGAAGAACCCCTTTATGTGTATGTCACTGGTCAACTCCTCTAACATTGCAAATGCTAACGAGATTTCAGCGGCTCTGTGAAAGCAAATATTGGCCATCTAGAAGGGAGTAGCGGTCTAGCTGGAGTTCTTAAGTCTGTCTGTAAGTCACTAGATTTCCCTGTTCAGTGGTCGTGCCATGGCTTCATCGACATAACTTACTAACATCTCTCAGTAATCCTTGAAAAGGGTATTATCCCTGGTAATG
Source organism: Hypoxylon sp. EC38 (assembly GCA_002120335.1). Taxonomy (NCBI): domain Eukaryota; kingdom Fungi; phylum Ascomycota; class Sordariomycetes; order Xylariales; family Hypoxylaceae; genus Hypoxylon; species Hypoxylon sp. EC38. The sequence continues at coordinate 358,836 of KZ111262.1, forward strand.
CGAATTTCGAGAAGGTTAACCCGAAGCTCGATGTAGACTTCTATCACACCAAAGTAAGTAAATATCTCTTAGATAAAGATTACAGTCACAGTGATTGACCGAGAATTAGGTTCTTAGTGAAAATATACCCTGGCCGACTGAGGGTCTCCGCCGAATTTCAGTGAACTCATTTGGATTCGGAGGAACAAACGTTCACGCTATTTTAGACGACGCGTTCCATTATCTGCAAGAACGTGGCCTAACCGGAAACCACTGCACTGCTATCTCCCCTAAGAATACTAACGGGCTGCCACTTACCAATGGAACTAATGGAACTTCTCATACTAATGGAAATGGCCACGCTATAAATGGAGAGACTGAGGACTTACATACTTCCAACGGAACTAATGGAACTAATGGGGCTTTACATACCAATGGCGTTACTAATACGAATGGGAACGGCCATACCACAAACGGTAGTAGCAACGGAATCAATGGGCATCATGCTGATTTTATATCAAGACTGCTCGTTTGGTCTGCCGCGGATGAGAAGGCGCTCAAGCGCATGATCGAAGAGTATCAAGCCTTCTATAAGAACCAGATCGCGGGTAGTCACAGTAAACTTGACGATCTGGCTTTCACATTAGCCACTCGTCGAAGCCATATGCTATGGCGAGCATTTGCTGTTATCAACGGTGGATCTCAAGATCAGATCACAGCCGCCAAGCCTATTCGAAGTTCAACCGAAGCGGGCATAGCTTTCGTGTTTACTGGCCAGGGTGCTCAATATGCCAATATGGGCTCAGACCTTCTCCAATATCCTCTATTTAAGACGACGCTGCAACAAATTGACGAGGTATATCGTAGTCTGGGGTCCAATTGGTCGTTATTTGGTAAGATACCTAATCTATCATGAATAATTTTAGGGAAAAGGAGTTGTAGCTAACCATTCCACAGAGGAGCTCAGTAATAAGGAGAACATCGACCGCCCCGAATTTAGCCAGCCTCTTTCTACAGCTGTTCAAATAGGGTTAATCGAGTTACTGAAGAGCTTTGGCGTCGTTCCAAAGGCCGTAGTGGGACATTCCTCGGGTGAAATTGCCGCGGCGTGAGTAGACCTATCCTTGAAGACTTTTTTTCACACTTCATACTAACAACCCCCTGAAAAGCTACGCGATTGGTGCATTGACATTAGAGGCAGCTTCTAAGGTCTCCTACTTCCGAGGCCAGCTAGCCGGACAACTCCGAGCCACAAGCGAAACCCCAGAGGCCATGATGTCGGTGAATCTGACTGAGGACGAGGTCCAAGGCTATCTGCAGAACATCAGTGCTGATGTTGCAGCCCAAATAAATGTTGCCTGTATTAACAGCCCGTTAAATGTCACGCTCTCCGGTAAAGAAAGCGCCATCGACATCGCTAAGGAGAAGCTCGATAAAGATGGTATCTTTGCTCAGAAACTTAAGACTGGCGTCGCATATCATTCGCCATCCATGTCTAAGATCGCTGACGAATACACGCGTCTAATGGGATCCCTTGATGGCGGCAACCCCAAGGCTATCAAATCGTCGATCCCAATGGTCTCATCAGTCACAGGCCAGCCAGTTCAGGCAGCTCGATTGGCGACTCCCCAGTATTGGGTAGACAATATGGTTTCTCCCGTCCGATTCGCGGACGCTGTGCATGTCCTCACACAGAAGACGTCGTCACTGAAGGTTGGTATAGGAAGCATCACGGACCTCATCGAGGTTGGCCCCCACCCTGCGCTGCGTAGGCCAGTTCAAGATACCCTTGCCAAGGCAGGAAACAAGAAGCAGCAAATTCGGTATAGCTATGTGCTACATCGGTCTCATTCTGCTGTGCAGACCACTCTGGAGCTTCTCGGACAGTTATTCTGCAACGGCCATGCAGTGTCTGTCCCTGCCGCAAACCAGGTGGATCCCAGCAAAGGGTCGCATGGCTTCTTAGTTGACTGCCCCAAGTACCCCTTTGACCACTCTAAGACGTATTGGTTCGAATCTCGTCTGAGTCGAGACTTCAGGCTGCGCGAGAGTGTTAAGGGCGAAACATTAGGAGCTCGATTTTTTGATTGGAATCCCCTAGAGCCGAGATGGAGGAATTTTTTGAGTGTGGAGACCACACCGTGGATTGGCGATCACGTCATCAGTGGTACTATCATCTACCCAGCAGCGGGCATGCTGGTGATGGCGATGGAAGCGGTTCAACAGATGGTCCCTGATAATCGGACAATCGCGGGTTACTATGTCAAAGAGGCTCACTTTATGAATCCTATTCTGGTTAAGGAGGCTTGGGAAGACAGAACGGAGACCATGCTCCACCTGCGTCCAGTCAAGAGACCGTACGAGAAAGAGTCGACCTGGTCAGACGTCACGATATATGCGTATTACGACAACCGATGGACCGAATGCTTCAAAGCCAACATCCAAGTCGAATACGAAGAATCCGCGCAAACTGATATCCAAGAAGAGCGTCGACGAGCCCATAAGCGGGTCACTGACCAGTTCCTAAAAGCGCAAGAATCTTGCACAAGGCCGGTCGACTCTCAGGTGTTTTATGAGGACGCTACCGAGCATGGCTTAGGATATGGGGATGCCTTTCAAGTAATCGAAGATATTCAGTGGGACGGCAAGGCGAACACTATCGCTCGTGTCGACATGTCCAAGTGGAAGACGACTAGCCTCGTTCACCCCGTGGTTTTAGACTCGGCTTTCCATGTGCTCCGTGTCAGCACTACTATGGGGTTGACGTTATCTAATGCGACGAACGTCCCCGTACGACTGGTCGACGGTTGGTTCGCGCCCGCTGGATGGCAACAACCTCAAACGTCTGCTGTTCGGTATCTCGCCACCTCGGAAGTCAAAGGTGGCCGAGAGAGCGAGGAAGGTACCATCTACGCTATTGCTGACGATGGATCAGTCCTATGTACGATGAGAAGGCTGTTGACCGCGGCCGTATCGAGGAAATCCGATGGGAACCAGACTTCTAAGAAACTGCTGTATAGCATTGACTGGAAACCTCAACTAAGCTTAATGGAACCGCAGCAGCTAGCAGCCGCTGTTGATGCTGATAATTTCGTCAGAGACGAGGCTGTCATGCTCGACCACCACCAGAAGTTGACCTTCGTACTGGACAAGGTCGCGTCCAAGACACTGAAATTGTTATCCGGCGAAAACCGTCAGAAGGTACCCGAGACCCAAAAGAGGCACATGGAATGGTTAGAGCAGCATGTTGGACTACTCCCTGCTGAACGAGCCGCCGATGATGTCAACGAAGAAGAGCTCGAACGTCTCTTGGAGGAAATTGAAGCCATCCACCCGCCCTGGAAGCTACACACAACTGTTGTCCGTCGTCTAACAGATATCCTCACTGGTGAGATAGACCCACTCGAGGTTATCTTCGATTCAAACAGGGCCGACGTATTCTATGCGGATATGTTCGAGCATGTATGTGATGATAGGATGCTCAAGTTCTTGGACCTTGCCACCCATGAGAACCCCAGCCTCCGTATCCTCGAGGTCGGAGCTGGTACCGGCGGTATGACCTCGCGCGTGATAGCCGCCCTTTCGGAACTCGAGAAAAAGAGCGGCGCTCTTAAGTTCTCGGAATATACGTACACCGACGTCTCCCCAGCCTTCTTCGAGAAGGCAACTGCTAGATGGCAAGATTACAAAGAGAGGATGACCTTCAAGACATTCGATATGAAGCGTAGTGCCGAAAGTCAGGGTTTCGAGCCAGGCTCCTATGACCTAGTCATCGCCGGGAGTGTCCTACACGCTACGGAAGATCTGGTAGGAACAATGAAGAACGTCCGCACGACACTTAAGTCAACCGGCCACCTGCTGCTTCTCGAGGTCGTCGCACCGCAAGACGTTGTTACGAACTTCACATTCGGTCTAGTACCTGGATGGTGGGGCCGTCGAGAAGAGTGGCGCGGCTTATCTCCAGCGATTCCCGAGAAGCAGTGGGATGACGTACTGAAATGGACAGGGTATAGTGGAAATGACCTAGTCCTCCGAGACTACCCAAGCGACGCTTGCCACATTTTCAGTATCATCGTATCAAGAGCTGCAGAAGAAGTGACAGACGCGACACCCAACAAACCAGGGCTAGTTCTAGTCGTTGATGACCAAATCAGCGAGCAAACCGAAATAGCCAACTTGATTCACAGCACCATCGTTCGTGCACAAGACCAGCAGGCTCGCATCATCCCTCTCGACAAGATTACCACAGCGGATCTAAGCAAAGACGATGTCGTAGTCTCCATTGCCGAGATAGGCAATCCGTTCCTCGCGACACTCTCCGAGGAAAGGTTCAAATTACTCCAACAGTTCCTCAAGCGAACGCAGAACCTATTATGGGTTGCACAGACAAGTATAAATGATGAACAGTACTCTAAATATGGAGTTATGGAGGGATTCTTGAGATCCATCCGACACGAGGAAAGCGACAAACACATCGTCACACTTGCCATTGAATCCCAGGACGAGACTAAGGCAGAGTATGCGCAATATGTTGCCAAGGCCTACCGAGCAGCGTTTGAACAACAAACCAAGGAACTGGAATATATCGTCCGCAACGGCCAGCTTACCACGGGTAGAGTCGCAGAAAACGTCTCCGGAAATGAGACACTGCGATCTCTCCTCCACCCCAAGCTACAGGAGAAACCTTTCTCAGAAGGACCCGCATTGAAACTCGCCATCGGCGAGACTGGCACTCTAGACTCGCTGCAGCTTGTGGAAGACACCGCGCAACAAGCCGAGCTGCTTCCCCACGAAGTAGAGATTGAGGCCAAATCCTGGGGTCTGAACTTCCGAGACGTGCTATGCGCTTTGGGTCGCTTGGAGGATAACGAGTTGGGAGTCGATTGCGCCGGTGTAGTAACCAGGGTCGGACAGGGTGCTAATGTCCAGCCCGGAGATCGTGTCTGCATGATCTCTATAGATTGTATGAGAACACATCCGCGCGCGCTTGACCATGCTGTTGTCAAGATTCCCGACACTTTATCCTTTGAGGCTGCCGCCTCGATCTTAGTTCCCGGTATGACGGCATACTATTCCATCGTCCAGATTGCCCGGCTTCAGAAGGGCGAAAAGGTCCTCATCCACTCAGCAGCTGGTAGTACAGGTCAGATGGCTATCTGGATGGCCAAGATGAAAGGGGCTGAAGTATTTGCGACTGTCGGATCCGATGAAAAGAGACAGTTCCTGAAGGATACCTTTGGAATTCCCGATGACCACATCTTTAACAGCAGAAACACTTCATTTGCACAAGGAGTACTACGAGTTACTGACGGATACGGCGTTGACGTCGTACTAAATTCGCTCTCAGGAGATAGCCTGCGGGCGACTTGGGAGTGCATGGCGCCATTCGGACGTTTCGTGGAAATCGGTGTTGTCGACATTAAGGCCAACTCTTCCCTACCCATGGCTGGTTTCGCAAGGAACGTCAGCTACTCAGCTGTCGACTTGCGATACGTCATCCTTAGAAACCCACGGCTAACAAATGACCTCTTGAATGCCACTCTTAGCCTTCTAACCGAGGGGCTTATCCGACACCCGGGGCCATTACATGTCTACCCCGTATCGAAGGCTGAGCAGGCATTCCGGTATCTTCAGGGAGGAAAGAATATCGGACGTATCATTCTGAACGTCGATCCCTCCGATGTAGTTCCAGTAAGTACCATAAGTGACATGGAACCCGCAGAAATTGCTTGGCTAACTTGTGATTTAGCAACTTCTCTTAGAGCGTCGGACGTGGAAATTCGATGAGAATGCATCGTATGTAGTTGCAGGAGGATCTGGTGGTCTCGGTCGCGCCATCATGAGATGGATGGCTGACCGAGGGGCCAAACACCTGATTGCGCCCTCGAGATCCGGAAGCTCGAAACCTGTGGTCGCCGAGCTCATTACGGAATTGAAAAAACGCGGTGTTAACGTCGTCGCACCGAAGTGTGATGTGTCCTCAGCTGAAGATCTAGCTAAGGTGCTTGAGGAATGCTCCCGCACAATGCCACCTGTCAAGGGCTGCATCAACGGGACTATGGTCCTTCAAGACGCTGTGTTTGACAACATGACGTATGCGCAATGGGATCTCACAATGAAGTCGAAGGTTCCCTCGTCCTTGAACTTGCATAAGCTGCTGCCCAAGGATCTCGACTTCTTCATCCTTCTGTCTTCTTTGAACGGTGTTTGCGGAGCGCTGGCACAATCCAATTATGCAGCTGGGTGTTCCTTCCAGGATGCGCTCGCGCGGTACCGTGTTGCGCACGGTCAAAAGGCGACATCAATTGATATCGGTTGGATGAGGAATATTGGTATCGTCGCAGAGACGCAAGCATACCAACGCCAACGAAAGAGCTGGGACGACATGCAGAAGATTGACGATGTTGAGTTGCTAGCTCTACTTAGCGTGCTGTGCGACCCTTCAGAGCCACTCCCCACGCAGAGCGGCAGCCAGGTCCTTCTTGGCTTGCGTACACCGGCTGATTTCTTGGTGAAGGGACAATCTCCTCCAGCCCTACTAACAAGACCTCTCTTTGCAGCGTTCTCCCACGTTGTCGGGGAGGCCAAAAACACTTCGAAGGACGCGGCTGTAGATGTAGCTGCCATGTTCAAAGCCGCGACGGATAGCAGCGAGCGGATTCAAATTGTCATCAAAGCGTTGACCCAGAAATTGGCGCGCTCCATGGCAATCTCACCAGACGATGTAGAACTAAACAAGCCGCTTTCCAGCTACGGCGTTGACTCTTTGATGGCGGTTGAATTGCGAAACTGGATCGGTAGAGATTTCCAAGCCAGCGTGGCTGTCTTCGATATCATGGGGAATGTACCTGTTTCAGCTATTGGAGACCTGGTCGTCGCCAAGAGCACTGTTGGGAAGAGTCAGTAGAGTATGAGATGACGGTACGAGATTTATGAAGTAATGACCATCTATATCTTATTTGTTAGTTATAATTATATGTCATCCATTGCCGCGTTCAACTATAACCCCATATCCATTACCTGTGTCTTTGGGGGATTAGTATTACATGAGTCTCCGACAACAAGCTCATAATCGCTCATAGTGTAGAGCGACATCTCGAGACACATTAGCTCAATAAGGTAACTACCTCTACCTTCATCATGGCCCTATACCTCTCAAGTCGAGATCAATGTGAGTTAGAAAGAGTTTAACATGTTAGCATTGTATTACCCCCGTCGCCTTCAATCTCAGAGTTTGTATTAGCTGCGTACCCTAAAGGAATCCCTTACCTTACCCAAACGGGAAACTCATTCTCGCATGCTGCGCTATGATTGGCTCGGCTTCTAGAAGTGGAATCCGCCATTCTGGATGATCAAACGGGGTTACGCAGCTATCATCTTCAGGTTCGGGATCTGCGAATCTACGTAGCGGGAGTCCGCTCAAGTGACGGTGTTGACAATATGTCCCAGATGTCATACACCGATGAGTAAGGGCTAGGTGGCATATTACTTAATCAATACCACCATGAGCCACGACGATCGCGTATTTGCCGACAGGAAAGCATTGAAAAAAAGAGAGTCTAAAATAAATAACGCCAATGATGGGCTGGATGAGCTGAATGGCCCACTAGATAAGGGGTCGTCTTCGGCTCGGATTATCGGCGCTATCGGAAATAGCTTCGTCCGCGCTGCTCCATGCCGAGCGATACTAAATTCGAACCAATCAAGGCTCAAGATTCAAACTACTTCTCAACATTCCTGTGCTGATCTTAAGGTCTGATCAGGTCTGATTGGATGTTCATCGGGCGCCACATATGTAAGCTTACCAAATTACATCGCATACAGCTTTGCGTGCTTGCCAGGTATGTTACAAGGTGTGTATATGTCTAAGGCTAAAGAGATTCCTGGGACTTTGGAATTGGTATTCCTTTGTCATTAACTAGGGGTATTGATTGTCAGACATCCTGGTGCTGGTACCTGATAACTTGCCATACAATTGCCTACGAAAATGTCAAGCTACTCAAGCTACAAAAAAAGATAAGGAAGAAAACCGAGGTAGCTTCTGCTTGCGGTGACCAAAATAGATACAATCCTGTTCTACTGGCACTTCCGCCTTGCCCCCGGACCCACACACATCTCACTGCAACCTACAGGGCCGTGATGCATGGTCATTGTGACAATGCAGATTGTACCAACGTTGTCAAGCAACGAGAATTCTTATCAGATGTGGATCTAATTAATCTTTTGAAATAAAGTGTGCCGTCTCCCCTCCCCGTCTCTAGGTAGGTTGACCTTGCTCGGGAACATCGCATTCAACATGGCCGCCCAGGAGGACATTGAGAAATCTTCAGCTGGTCCCGGATCTGTAGAGCCGGTTCCTGACTCTGCCAATGAGACCGATTCCAAGAAGGAAGAGGGAGATCCGTATTTGGTGAGTCTACCTATACCTTTTACCTTACATAATCTTGCAAGTTCCGAGAAATGTCACGAGATTGAAAGATCGAATCATCCCAAAACCGCGATATTGAAGTCTAGAAAGAAGGAGCGCGTGTACATGTTAGAACTCATTTCTAATATTTTATTTATCTATTATAGGTCACTTGGAATGGCAGCGATGACCCCGAGCATCCTTATAACTGGCCATTCTTTCGCAAATGGGCCATCACCATTCTCCTCTCAAATGGAGGTCTTGTAACCCTCATGTCTGGCGCGATGCTGGCTCCGGCGCTTGAGAACATCTCCGCAGATCTCGGCACGGGCGAAGAAGAGACACAGATATTTCTTTCCATCTTCGTTCTAGCCTTCGCTTTCGGTCCTATGGTTCTCTCTCCGCTCGCTGAGGTTTTTGGGCGTCGGCCCGTGTGGATCCTCTCTAGCTGCTTCTATATCCTGTGGAACACCGTCGCGGGCTTCAGTCATACACCCGGCCTCATGATCGCAAGTCGTATTCTATCAGGCATTGGAGCCAGCGCCGAGTTTGCTATTACCAATCCGGTCTTGTCTGATTGCTGGATACCTTCGCAGCGTGGAGTGTCCTTCACCATATCTACCTTTATTCCTCTGCTTGGGCCAGCAATTGGACCGATTATCGGTGGCGCTGTCTCTCAATCAATTGGATGGAGGTGGACATTCTGGATCCTGTCCATCTACGACGGTCTCCTTGTTATTGTAGCGATTTTTCTCTTCCGGGAGACTTATGAAGTGATTATACTTAATAGGAGAGCGGAAAAATTACGAAAAAGCACAGGAAACCCTTATTATACTGAATCGCAAGGCGCATCGGAGACATTGGGTAGTAGAGTTTCTGGCGCTCTAACCCGGCCAATACGCCTACTACTGACACAGCCCATGTTGCAAGTTGTTGGTTTTTTCCTTGCCTACAACTTCGGCATTCTGTACCTTGTCCTATCGACCTTTGCCACGCTATGGATTGAGAGATATGGTCAGACACAGACCCAGAGTGGACTTAACTATATCGCTCTTGTTATCGGCTATACCATTGCCGCGCAAGTTGGTGGTAGATTGATGGACCGTCTGTGGGCGTACCTTAAGGCCAAAGCCGGCAATAACACCGCCCCTGAATACCGAGTTCCGCTGATGATTCCCGGTGCTATTCTCATCCCACTCGGACTGTTTATCTACGGCTGGACGGCAGAGAGACACACACACTGGATAGTTCCCGACGTCGGCATCGCTATTCTGGGCTGTGGTATTATCAATAACACACAGTCCCTGCAAGCGTATGTGATGGACGCGTATCGCGAGTACGTCGCCTCAGCATCCGCCGCTTCACAGTTCCTACGTAGCATTACTGGCTTTGCGTTCCCTATCTTCGCGCCGGCCATGTACCAAGCCCTGGGATATGGCTGGGGAAACAGTGTCCTTGCCCTCACATTCGTTGTGATCGGATGGCCTGCCCCATTCCTCTTATGGAGATACGGTGCTACGTTGAGGGCAATGGGGAAGAAGCAACGATAAGCTATTTTCGCATTGACCTAGCTAGAGCATATGCGTAGCTAGATGAATTAAGGTACTACACGCACGCACACAAGGGGTCATGACAGCATTGAAGCACTGCCCCGGGGACTACCAAGCTTCCAGCTTTCATTCGCTGGCCTCCGAGCTTCAAAGCACTAAAAAGGGGGCTGGTAGGAACATCGAAATACATACGTTAGCTAAACAGGTAGATAATAGACCAGTACGGTATCCTAATATCTTTGATTGCTTGCTTCCTTCTATTCACTGTCTCTTTCAAGCACGGAACACCTTTCATCCCATTCGGATTGGTCGCAGCAGCTATTAGATAAGTGCACATACCAGTGCACGGGCGATAGAATCATGACTCCTGATCACTTTTAGTGATTCACTCTTGCCAGATGAAAATTGGCATTCGTGACGAATTTTTTCAAGGAAATCACTTGATCTTGGCCTGTGCAAGTGGGCCTCTGCGAATATTATATATAAATCCAGCTATCAAATATTCTTTCAAGCTTCATACAATAACCACAACAGAGTCATCCGAATTCTCCAGAACCACTTACTTTTCCAACTCAGACTGGTTCTATACGACTTCATTTGTTTGGTTAACTCATCTTCTATTTCTTCAACACTCAACCACCCCCTCGACAACCGTCTCGTTCTAGGGTGGATTGTTATTGTCGCCGTCTTCTGCTTTCACACCAACACCTCGTCGCATAGAGACAAGGCTTCTTTCTCACACCAAACACACGGTGGGAAACTTTTTTAAAGCTCAAGGCTCCCTTACCATAGGTACGTATCTTTGCACTCTTCATTATCACTGCGCAATAGCCTTCTTGCTTTGCCTACCTCTTATTTCCTGTTGTTGCAAGTGCTGTTGCAATTTCCCGCCGTTCCTAACTCACTACAAAACGCCTTCTTGTGCACATACTAGGAAACTTTCTATGTTCTCAATTGCTCGCAATTTTTTCTTCCTAGTTCTGTACCTCAATTTACCATCCTATCATTTCATAATCACCACAGTTTTCTAAATCAATCGCTAACCGCTGAAAATTCTTAGTTCAAGAGACTTAGTCAACTTCTCGGCGAACTTATCCAGAACGACCAAGTTGACTCATAGTTCCATCATACACCAATACCTCTCGACAATCAATCGGTGCTTCTGCTCGACCATCCATCAAACATGTCTGGCCACGAAGTATCATCCGGCAGCCCGTCATTCGACAACATGGCGCTCATCAATATGCAATCACTCGCACTCAAGTCACAACCATCGCTTGACCCACCAGCCAGTCTGCTGTCTATTCCAACGGAGCTGCGGTTGATGATTTACGAAGAAATTTTCGACAGCCTAATGTACTTCTTTGAGGACTATTGCATAAGCGACCAATCGTGTAGTGGCGTGTGTACTGATTGGCATTTTCCGATGTCCCTACTTCGGACGTGCAAGCAATTGCACCGGGAAGTCGCGCCATTCCTATACAAGAAGATACGCATCGTACGTCCCGTCAAGAGCCACGATGGCTGGATCCCATTCTTCGAACGAATTGGCCCCCGGAATGGTGCCTTGATCCAGGACCTATCGATCGACTATGAATGTGGCGAAAAAAACTTTAAGATGTGGTATTATTGTAATGGGTGGAAGGACGAGTGCAAAACCGAGAAATACGAAGAGCTCTTCGAGAGGATGGCATGCGCCAATGTCATGCCTAAATGCCTTCGAATTATGATATATCCTTGTAAGGGTTATGGGGATGGACGGGAACGAGTTTCTGATCCCGACGTTGCATTCGTTAACTGCCACGTCCACAAGGATCTGAAGTTCCTGAGGGGGCTGTGCAGGTTCCTTGAGAAAATCCAGGAAATCCACTTTCATGGGTTGTTTAATCCTCTCTGGGCTTTTTCACTTCGACGGAGGCTCGGCTTCGTCTTAAAATATGAGGACTTTGGACAACTGTATGATTGGCATTGGACCCTGATCAACCCAAAGTTTCTGGAACCTGCTACCGATCTTAGGGGTTATAAACCATCAAAATCGGTCGATGGTATTTATAAGAAGATAAAAGAGGATGAAGAATGTTAAACGGAAGTATGGAAGACAAGAGGCAGCGACTAGGGTTGTGGAAGGGTGAGGGTAATATTCTCATTTGGTGTAACTCTCTTAGTAGAGATGCACTTAGAGGGAGAATGGGAAAAGCAGGAAAAGATCTCGGAAGAGGGCTTGGATCCTGTCAAAAAGGGGTGACTGGCTAAAGCCTAAGCCTAGGAAGTTAACCGGCCTGGTCATGGGGAGACTTGGAGTTAATAAATTATTTGACACTTTCACATAAAGCTGCTTTGGAAACGGTTTAGTACCTAATCTCATTCTAACGTGTCTAATGAAGTTTCGTACTTAATTGTTTAGGTATCTACATGATTTGACTGATTGACTGCCTGATTTCATATGGCTCTCTGTAAAACTGTTTGTATAACCGACTATGAAGTATGTGATTGTAATTGCAGTTGTTTGTAAAGCTGTCTGATGATTTCTTCACATAGCTCTTCCACATCATTTCAATATGTAAGTATTATAAATACATACCAAGGGTACGCAAGAATATTTAATGTCAAGTAAATCTTGTGACTTGTTGCCAAGAGACTTTCAAAGTAGATTTATTGTTTTTTTTAGGGTTGTCCACTTGGCAGAAAATATCCAGAGGAATACTTCTTCTTTACCAAGACACGAACCATCTCATCCTCGGTTATTCTCAACTCTCTTTATATATAATTATTCAACTAATGCCTTTAACCTCCATGTATCAAGTCTCAGTTTTCGAACATAATTTGACAATGCATCATTCCACTGTATATGATACCTCTTTATTGTACCTGAGGCAAGTGCTCGGCGTCAGGAATTCACAGTATACTTCGAGAGGAAAGAGGCCGCAGTGACCACTTACATAGGTACCTGTATATATAATTTGAAGTGAATCACTAGTATTGGTACAGTGCATCTTGCACTTGTCCAGGCGGTGCACCCAAACACCCAACCAATCTTAGATAACTTACTTATCGCCAGGAAAGAAATAAATTTTGTCTTGCACTTGCACCGTTTCTTACAAAATATTCCTAAACTCCCATTCTTTCAGCAATTTCACACTGCAGCATTTTCGTTGTGACTTCACACAATACCCACGAGTGTTGCTTACAGCCATATCCATTGGAGCAAATCAAATCTTCGATCTTCCAAAGGTACGTATGGGCACATTTCTAATAATGAGACTGAACCAGCCTCGATCTATTCCCTCTATTCCTATTTTATTCTACTTAAACAGATACACGTACTTACTTTCATTAAGGTTTGAGACAGTGCAGCTGCACATTTCACGGTCGAGATTTCAGACGTCGTTCTAGGTGATCACAGACGCCAAAGCACAGGTAACATCAAGAATCCAACTCGAGCCTTAGAAGCAATTACCTAACGTAGATTCAGTTTTCTCGCGCACCCTGTTCCTCACTCCTGTACCTGGAATCTCAGGTCAACTTCTGACTGCAATATGGCACTCGTTAGTACCGCCCGCGAGCTTGGGGAGCGCCTTGGCGAGACATATACAAGGTTCGAGAAGCACCAGACACCCAGCAACACCCGAGCGAATCTTATGGCCCTTCCAGTGGAGCTGCGAAACAAAATTTATGAGGAACTCTACTATGTCTATGATGACTATTTCGATGAACTCAAAATGGCGGAATGGGGAAATAGCATCGAGATATGGGAGAACCATAGAGATCTTTTCGCTCTCCTCCGCGTGTGTAAACAAGCATATTCCGACGTCATCCATATCCTCTTCAGGACGATCCTCCTCAGGGAAAATTCGGGCGGCTTTCTCAAACGCTTTAGCCCGAAGATTTTTTCTCTCATTCAGCATGTCATATTCGACTATAACTGCCCCTACTATTTCAGATACGCTCTGAAATGGGAGTGTGACTACATCCCGGAACAACCGTTTTATTGGACTCATCACCACGACACCTGGAGCGGGTATTATGATAAACTGGCCAGCGCCGGTCTCAACCCTAAGGATATTACTATACGTATTACACCATGCGACGCATATATCGACGAGTTCGAGGGTTGTATATGCTACACTTATTGGGACTTGACGTTCCTCAAGTTCATAGGCTCTAGATTCGCGAACGCTCGGCAGATTTCGCTTAAAGGTGTATTCAATCCTCTGTGGGGATTTGCTCTCAAAAAGAGACTCGGATTCACCATTAAGCGCGATGATCCAGAAATGTGGTGTTTGGTTAATCCGAAGTACTACTATTCCACGGTTGGTTATACCCAGTCGTCGATCAATGGTGTCTACGATAAGATACAAATAGAAGACTACAAGCCAACGGACGGTCAAGAGGAAGATGACGAGCCAATAGACAATCAAGAGGAAGACTCACTGAACGGTACGATCTAGGCGAGTGACAGTTGGGGCCCTCGGGATGCATGGGCGTCTGGTGATCTTGAAAAGCGGTCGACCACACAAAATATTGGAGGATAGGGACAAAGATATGGTTGAGATCTGGCATTTGCCGATCCTGAAATCCTGAACCGCGATGGTTCGCAGGATGCTTGCGATGCTTGTTAGAGGACAAATAGATATGAACTTCAGATGTCATTAATCCCACTGAACGTGACAATTCCCGAATTCGCTTACACTAAGCTTGATATAAGTTAATGCCATGGGCATATCTTTTATGATGTAAAATCGTAGTAAAACATGTAACTTTCCTTTCACTGGTGCTATAGCGGGCCGATAACTCCGTTCACAGAGCCATCGGTAATGACAACAAATCGATATCTATGTGCATATCATGACTTCACGGTATTAGGCCTTTAAATTCAATTGCACTTCTCTCTTCGAATTTGGGTTGTGCGTGGTTGTTAGCTATCTAACCTGTTGGGTAGGTATGTTTTTATTAATCCATATAATCATCAATAAGATGAATGGAGGGATTAGGATGGCAAGGGATACCTATATCTCAGGTAGGTATTTACTACGTGAAAAGGAAGGAGGCAAGTAAGCATGATGTGTTTCAAAGCACGATATATCCCTGGAGATCTACTACATCTCCTACTTCACAACCCCATCACGGTAACAATGATTCGAATTCATTTATAATCGGTGTAATGTCATTTGAATTAGGTACGAAAACAATCATATGGCCCTCATATTTTCTCCCAAGCAAAAAAAAGACATTAAGTAGGGTAGTTTATGTAAAGATTACCGCATGGAAAACATGCTGCATCATGCACCTGAAAGGAACTGAGGGTTCAAGTTGTGGCGTTACAATCGGTAGCATTGAGACTATGTAGCTATGTGCCGTTTGTAATCGAATGTGTCAAATGCAGCGTGTTCAACCGGAGTTCTCTCGCCCCTAACTTCCTCTTGCTAATGAAACTAACTCAATCGCCCGCCATAAACAACGATGTCAGCTTCCCGATTTGCTTCATGATAAAAGAAAAAAAGCCTACTCCTTAGACTGTTTGAAAGACATCTCTGAGCCACCGGCGCTGATGTGTTGCAAATCAGGCGTAAATTCTACCCGGACCCCGAGTGTAGAAAGACACACAGTTGTCGGACTTGCCGTGCTCGCCTGTGTAATAGGCACAGAAACAGACTGCTTGCGATATTCCACCGAACTCTCCACCACTCCGCCTGGATGAGAAACATGCTGCTCTTTGTACTGGACTGACGTCATCTGCGTCCCTTGTGCGGGCGAAGACTCCTACTGCTTGCCGCCACTACTGCTGCTGCCGCTACTACCTCCGTAGCCCGACGAGATTCTATCGCCCGCTGGAGTGGTGTAGGTGGAACCGCCCTGACCGTCATTGTAATAGGTGCTGCCATTGGGGTTGGAGTAGTAGTAAGAACCATCACTATACTTGTGTATCAGCCTCGGGAACATATGAACCTGGAACAGGAAGCAGGTGGCAATGACTTCCTGATGTACCATGCGAGTGCGGCAGACAATCTAAATAACTTACGTGTTGGAGTAGTGATAGGTGTTCGAGTTGGAGGCGCTGCTACCGTAGTCGCGGGCGCAATAGTGGTTGCCCTAGACTGAGTTAGATGAGGCTATATCGATGACAACATTGGGGAGTAAGATGGTGTAGAGCACTGTATATGGCGAAGTATATCATTCGTATATGTGTAGGTATGTATATGGACTTACCTGGCTGTTGGTGCCGTGGCTCTTGTAGGAGTATCCGCGGTCGCTCATCTTGACGAATGGTAGGAATAAGATGTCGTGATGTTGGATCTTGATGTTGGATTGTTAGGTTCAAGAGTTAGTTCAAGAGTTGCTAAGAGCAAAGCACGATGAAAAGCCAATCGGATTTGTAGAGATCAGAAATCGAGAAGAGGAAGAGAGAATAGCTTCACGGGAGAAACGAGTTATAAATAGGAGGGAGATTGTTGAGTGGGGGGAAAAGTCTAAACCTTATCGTGGCTGCTGTATGAAACCTTACCAAGGTACTCCCTACCGCGTTTGGACCGGGGCGGTGTAGGTTTGTCGGTTTTCCTAGGTCGCTTCCCACTTAGCAGGCTAGGAAAAGCAGGAACCCGCGGGAGCTTGGGCAACTACAGGTCGGTGAGCAATGTCTCAGTTTGATGTTGCTTCTTTTGGAAGGCTCGCATGAGAGGCGTCCAACAACGGATGAGAGACAATTTAATCCGGCGCCTCCCCGACTGCCTGCTTTCATAGCTGACGTGGCATGGAAAGAAGATATGATTCATTATACTACGGGTTTCTGGATGCAGTAAGCCGATTCCATGCCCTGCAAGTTGTAGTATCGTGAAAATGAGGGGATGGAAGATGCATGGGAGACCTTGCACCAACAACACAGCAACAAGACTGAAGGGGAAAGCAGAATAAAGTTCACATGGGTTCGAAAAGATGCGACTACTTATAAGGTCAGAGCAGATCGGTGAGACGCTCCCCGAACTTAATAGGGCTACCAGCAGAGTGAGCATTTATTCCGCGATATCAACATCTTCTTATGGACGGTATCTAGACTGAGTTGAGCTGCTCTTGATTCTGTCTATTTGGTATCTAATCTATCGAAGTTGTCAACAAGCACGCTATCGCAGAGCTCTATGTGATGGCAACAATTAAAACTTGGCGGGTATCAGTCATTCAGATTTTCCCTGAGCGGCACCATCTCGCTCGTCCGCTTCATGTTCTGCAAGGAACTTCTCCGCGTCTAGGGCAGCTTGGCAGCCGGTTCCTAAAATTCGTCTCTGTTAGCATAAAACTCAAAATACTGTTTTTAAATTTTATTAACATACCTGCGCTGGTAATGGCCTGTCTGTATCTCTTGTCTTGCACGTCGCCAGCAGCAAATACACCCTCAACACTGGTCAACGGCGTACCAGGCTTGGTGATGATGTAACCCTCGGAATCAATGTCCAGCTGTCCCTTGACTAAGCTTGTAGCGGGGTCGTGACCAATAGCATAGAACAGACCGTTCGCCTCAAGAAGCTGTCGCTTTCCGCTGACGGTGTCCTCAATGACCAAGCCAGTCATGACCTTGTCGCCTTTTACTTCGACGCCGCGAGTGTTGAACCTAACAGTGATCTTGGGGTTCTTCAAGAGTCGTTGTGCCATGATGCTGCTGGCCCGCAGTTGGTCTCTCCGTACCAGGACTGTCACGTGGCTGCCGTATTTCGTCAAGAAGGTTGCCTCTTCAGCGGCGCTATCTCCACCACCAATCACAACCAAGGGCTTGTTTCGGAATATAGGAACAGCACCATCGCACACCGCACAAGCGCTGATACCATTCTGCCAGTATTTATCCTCTCCCGGAAGGCCCAATCGTCTCGCAGAAGCCCCCGTGGCAATGATAACTGCGTCTGCGGTGTGCTGCTCGCCAGGAGACTCCGTTTCGTACTTGAACGGTCTCGAGGAGAGGTCGAGCTTGGCTACCGTCTCGGTAATAATCTTGGTGCCAAATCGTTCCGACTGCTGTCTCATGGCATCCTGCAGTAAACATCTTTGGTTAGCATGTCTCGTAGAGAAATATCCGAAGGATATGACTAGGAACTCACCATCAGCTCGCTTCCCATAATCCCCTTGGGAAATCCAGGGAAGTTTTCAACTTCGGTGGTAGTTGTCAGTTGACCGCCAGCAGCGATACCGTTTGCCATAAATCCCTCGTACAGGACCGGGCTAAGCTCGGCACGAGCGAGATAGATGGCAGCCGTATGGGCGGCCGGGCCGGAGCCGATAATGACGACCTTGCTATGCATCTTCCTAGCTGCTATCTTCGGGATCTGATTCGACTGTCCTGTATACTTTTGGAAACCAGCGGAAGCGAGGGCTGCGACTGATATTCCGGATGCGCCTGCGCGGAGGGTTCTTCTTGCGGTTTGGGAAAACACTTTGACTGTCGTTCAACGTCAATTGATTTATGGGTATGTATGTAGTAGGATAACGAAGGATAGGAAGGGCGACTGGGCGCTTCAAATATCGGCACGTTCGGAGGAGGTTCGGAAGAGGTTGGTCTGCAGGTCTGCAGAGTCGAGGCTACCGCTTATGCTGTCTGTATTATGACATAGGGCTTAACAAACCCCTTGACTTAGTCACCAGTGGAGGACCGTAGTAAGATAAATCTGAAAATTTGCAAGTATTTCAAATGCGGCGGTACATGTACTTCCGAAAATAGTTTCAAAATTTGGAATTAACTATTTCGGATTTTGCACTAGAAGTTGTCCTTTGGTTCGTCGAGCTCAAACTGATTCGGTGCTTCTAGAAGGCGAAAAAAAGTTAAACCCCCCGCATTATTCAGCACACAAACCCCTTAGACCCTGATGGGCAATATCGATCCGGACCGGAGCTGATTCAAGTGAACCCCACCATTGACCGATCACATGTAATTGGCGGGGGTCAGATTCAGGGGCTCTCATCATCTGGTTCATATTTATAAATCTTTCGTCATGATCGAACATGATCTGATAAGATTACGGCAAGTCTATCATTGAATCAATCCATTCGCATGGGATTCATTGAAGGTGTGGTTTTGATCGATGGGTTGACTAATAAGCGAACCAAATGATTCCTCATAGCTTCTAGTTTAAAAGTCTAAGCTCCTTCGGTCGGCGTCTGATTGTCGCAAATCCCGCCGAACGAACGCCGCCGCACGCTAACAATGGTACTGGGTAGAGATCTCTTTCAACCTGTGTCCTGGCGCGTGGCATCGCGTGGCCTCCCATCAACAAGTTATTATTAGCTACCAGATATTACATACATGCAGCATACAAGATTGCGATATGACGCTTAGGTAGTATATCGATCTATGTTCCGCGTTAACGAGACTGGATTTGGTACCTACCTCCCACTTACCTATTCACCTCATACTGTCGAAAGAAATCGTAGACGTAGTTGGTCCGGAATCGCATTCCAGTATCATCTATGGCTCCGCTTTTCCCCTCGACGACTATTTCGAGTTCTATCCGGGTCGGGTTGACATCGTAAATCATCAGACTATCTACTTCAATGTCAATATATTATAAATCTTCTCGGCTGCATTATACATGAATGATGGCGCCGCAACAGGATATCCCGCCTGCGGCTAATGTTCTGGGTGTAAGTATTTTGTCTAATACGAATATGACATTGGTAACTTATTCGGCATGAACATCAGACAATCGGTACGATCCTCTGGTGCATACAGACGATACCTCAAATAGTCAGTATACTCTATAAATTTCAGGTACTTGTGTTTTAAGTAGTCGTATACTGAGTCTCAGCGTTGTTTATAGTGGACCAATTGGCGAACGAAGAAGACGGAGGGCTTGCCTGGGTCTATGATGTATCTCTGGGCTCTATGTAAGACATTCTGCAGCCACCGGTAAGGGAGGTGCCCGCTAACCGCTTACGCTAGGCGGCGTACCGTTTGGAGCGTACAATATTGTGCAACGGTTCAATTATCCTCTGCAGGTACAGCCGCAAGTTTTCATGGCATTATGTCTCGTGAATTGGTGCCAGATATTGTTCTACAACGATAAATGGGCTATTTGGAAGGTGATCCTAATAGGTTTAGCGAATGCCGCGGCCTTTGCTGGTGTCGAAGCAGCACTCGTTCTCACACTGCAGGTACTTACAACAAATCCTCAATCTTCAGTTCTTTACGACATGCTAAATTGACACAGCCATTATACGACGCTGGTAAGAGTGCTGGGATTGTGGTAGTTGGTATTATTGCCGCTATTCTCTTAGCAGCCGGCTTGTTGCCACCATATGGAGAGCTCTGGAAGCGGAGAGGAAGAGTCGTCGGCATAAACTTCGTCTTCCTTTCCATGGACTGGTTTGGGGCGTTCTTCTCTCTTATGTCGCTTGGTATGCAACCCTCTTCCGGCGACCCACCAAATCACTACACCTTACTAAACTTCAAATAGCTGCCCAAAACAGTTTTGACATCCTAGGTGGCGTTCTGTATATTGTATGGTAGGTAGTATCAATCCCTAGCTACAAGATCTTGAAATGTAGATCACATCCAAGCGGCCAAGCTAACTCATATGGTAGCATAATTCTCGAAACTGGTATATTCCTTTCTCACATAATCTGGCTTTTCCGTACCCGTAAGTTGAGGAAAGACGCGGCGTCAGAAGGAAAGACGTTCGATGATATCGCAGCGGAGCACGAAGAACAGGGCATACCTTTCAAGTTTTCTGAACGAAAATCTTTAAAGCATAATAAAGAGAAGGAAACTGGTGTAGAGACAGGCGCTATTAGACATGGTGAGGAGTCTAGCGAGACGCAGCAACAATTTGCGCCGGGTGTTGATCTGGAAAGTAAAACAGAGGGCGCTAATTGTGATACCGACGCTGAGACGGGAGAAGTTAAAAATGTCGCGCTTCCCATTCATAGATAGATTAGATCTAAATCAAAACTGTAGTGGGGAGATATCTCTTCTGGAATCTAAACTGAACGCAAATCATTCGTAGCTCATTACTGTCATCCTCCATTATTAATCGACCAACCCACCAACCGACGAGCTCTCGTAGTCTTAATCGCGAATTGTAACCGTATAATTGAAGATTGGGTTTTACTCCACAGAAGGCTGTTTCCCCTGGGCCTTCAGATCCGCACCCTTGCCACCGTACTCAGCCGGCAGCTTCTCGCCGAGACCGGGGACCTTGCTCTCGGTGAATTCTTTAGCCAGATTGGCACCATTCGACATAGGGTGGAACTTCTTGATAGTCTTGGGGGCAACGAATAACTTCATGAGACCGTACATAAATCCCATGATGGCGGGGACGTTGACGAAGAACTTCTCCTTTAGCAGCTCCGGGTACGCCGTGGCGAAGACGCGGATGGTCTCGGTACTGGCGGCCTTGACCTGGGGTGATTGCCGGAGGAAGCTAATGGACTTGTAGTCGTGAACCTGGAAGATCTTGTATGGGTCCCAATCGGCCGTGATGGGCTTCGTAGCCGTAGGTAGTGAGAGTTCCTGCACGGCAAGCTCCATGAGTGCGACACGCCAGGAGATGAACCTGATTCAAGGATGAGATTATGGTCTTATTCATTTCAAGTCGCAGTATTGAAGATATCATATAGAGAGTAAGGGTATATAGGTGTAGATAGATAACTCACTCTTCAAGGTTACCAAAAGTCTCCTCTATAGATTTTACACCGCCATAGATATTCCAGGTGAAGACCTCTTTAGCCTCAGGGTTCTCCTCGGCAGCTTTCTCATCAGCCACATATTTGGTCACGTAGCCCAGGCCTTCGAACTTAGTTTTAGAAAAGCTCTTCTTGATAAGCTCTAAGGGCTGTAGCTTGGCGCGCCATTCCAGGGTCTTTGTGAGCTGATCCTTGGCCTTGACGATATCGCCATCATTGGCATTTAGGTACTTCTGCAACACGATCTGGCTGGGAATGTGAGTGGCAGGATCGGCCAAAGTGACACCCCAAACCTCCGGATGAGACTGAGCTTGCACGGTGGCCCAGAGCTCTTGGATAGGAGTCGCAGGCTCGTCGGGTTTAGGTGCCTCAGCTTTAGGGGCTTCAGGCTTAGGGTCCTCGGGCTTAGGGGCCTCAGCATTAGAGGCCTCGGGATTAGGAGGTTGAGTTTCGGCCATGGTCTTGAGATCTAGTTTCGCTGGATTTATGTATCTAAGATATAGATAATTATAAATTCGACTTCATAAGTTTTAGAATTTAATTATTCCGAGCGAGCTCGGGGATGAGACGAAAGAGGATTGCGTAAAAGCTTCCGCACGGACATTCCCATAAAGGCAGATGTTCGAAGCTTTCCCGATCGGGATAGGTACAGTAATACAAGCGCCTGCAACCTAGTGACGTAGGATACTGCCGGTATTTAGCCGGTGTATTCCGGTGGACCCGTTGACATCCTTCTAAATCGGCCAACCACATCCTTCATCTGAGAAACATGAGAATGCCGCCTCATCCTATGAATTTTGAAATGACAAATACGACCAGGGCACACCAATGAATGAGTTAAGCCAGGTTTACGCTGCAGAATTACAATGCAGTTTTCAAGACGACTCATCGGGATGCATCTTATGTGAGAAGTCAAGCAACTGATAATATGATTCAAGGGATTTTCTATGCTAGGTTCCTACCTCAGGAAGGTATGTATTAACTAGCTAATTACATAATCATTTTTTCATTAGGGCCTATCCATGTAGATTCTATACTTCATAGCTCATAGATGGATGAGATTCCATTGTCAATACATCACATCTTATCTCGTCCCGTCTCATTTCACTTCGATTCCTATGAAATCTCGTCAACTTACGTAAGTTCAGGAACCAAGATAGTGGCACAATCACCGCCAGGATGTATCGTAGCAACAACATACACACCACACATGAAACCACCACTAGTCGACTTCGACATAATCCAGGAGTATATCATCCCGAGGAAAGCCTTCTTCAACCGGTTCATGACGGTGAACTCCCCAGACAACAAGTACAGCATCCTAGGCTTTCCCGTCTCGATCCCGGACGAGCGATACCATCGAAATGAGTTCATCTTCAATTTCGGGTTAGTGGTGGAATCAGACGTAGACCAGATCCCTTATGAGCGGCTGGTGCGACGCCTAGCCGTAACCTTCGCGGAGATGGAACGTCAGCACGGGTACCTCAGTTCCGACGGGCGCTCCGACGACGGCAGACGGCCCATCGAGAGCTTACTCGAGATCATCAAAGAGGATCTGAACAATTACGGGGAGTGCATGATCCCCGTCGACGACGCCAACACCCTCAACATGAAACTCTTCCCGTACCACCCGCCTCCCGCGCCCGTCCGCGGGTGGCACGTCCCCGTGCCCAAGATGAAGCTGGCCGACATCGTGGACCCGACGTGGGACCTAACCCTCCAGAAAATCATCCCGCATATCGACGGCGTCAACGACGTCCGCCGTATCGCCTGGCTAGCCGATGTCTCGCTGCCGCTTACGCAGATCGCGCTGCAGCATCTGCTTTACTACGATACCATTCTCTTGCTAGACATGTTCTTCTTCGGCAGCTGCTACGCGCCTCGACCCGGCATACACGATTTCATTGCTAACCGAGACGGTCTCGTGGATGAGTGCGCCGGGTACGTGTGCATGAACACGCCTATTCCCGTGCCCAGCAGCAGTGCCGCTGCGTCTACTGTTGGTGATGGTAGCAAGGACGCGGTGGACGCAGGTAATGGCGTCGGACGACAGTCACCGCAGCAGCAGGTGTCTAACTACCAATTGATCAAGTTGATGACAACGTTCTGCGTGGGCCGCAGCGTAATGGAATGGATCAAGCTGCACCAAGACGCCGGGTTCGATGTGCTACGGCATATCGATGTACGGCGACTGGTACAGTTCGGCGTTATCAAGGGGCTGTTGTACCGCGTGCACAAGTACGTTGTGTCGAAGCGAGTTCTCGAAGCTCTGGCGACAGGGAGGCGGGTGATGAGGGGTGGTGACGATGACGAGGAAGACACGCTTTTGAGGTACGCCGATGGATGCCACAGCTTCGATCAGATCATCACCGAGCAGAATATGACGGACGGGGAGATTATGAAGAAGCTTAAGAGCCTTGAGCCGGGAGATCGTACCGTGTTCTACCGGTAGATAAAGACGTAGCCTGCTGGAGCGTTCAAGCGTCAAAACGAGAAGGGATTAACTTGAGCATCTGCCTAGGCATATTACATGCGACGCTTTAATCGGATGAGTCCCCAAAATTTCATGGGGAGCTCGACGAAACGGAATAACCAGAAAACGGTCTTAGACGAGTTTTCTCTACCAACATCCATTCGAACATTCCTCTTCTAAGCTCACGAACCGCGATGGCACAACCTACATATAACAGCGTCATAAAGAGCTGATTAACACAGTAGGCGCTACCATGTCTGTCACAATGTGAGGAAGAGAGCTCGTTGAGAATAGCCGCCTCCCCAAGTAAAAGGAGGCTAGGAATGATATAGTAGAAGTTCCACAAATCTCAATACCATCTGTGTTCAACGGGATTCTGGGGAGGCATATCTTAAAAAGTTGCCAGGATCGAATCAGCTCTAGGGATGGGGTTTTATTCGAATATAATGAACTGAGAGCTTGTGAAAGAACACAGTAGAGGAGTATCAGAGATGACAAACGGTGTGCACGAGGACAACGCTAGAGACCTAGACTTCAGAGATTCAAAATTTCAGTCAAACTAACGAGGTGGCATCAGCACTGCTCTATCAGGTTGCTGTCTACGCCCTTGGCCTTATTTCAGGTTATGCCGATAGAGTTGAGCGCTGTCCCGGGGCTTAATTGGCATACTCTTCTCAGGCATTCTGTCGATGATTTCTACGTGGGTACACATGGCTGGCTAGGTACACAGAGAAGCAAATAGGCAATATGACATCTTCTCTGCCTAAAGATACAGCTCCTTTAATAGAGTAAATGCAGCAGTTTGAGATGGGTATATTTATTTTGTACAATCAAGTTACACTTAATCTACACGGATACGTGTATAGCTCGACTTCTTCTTTCCAGGCCGGCTTTTCTTTGTATCCTTCTTAGACTGGTCCGCTTCATGGTTCTCCATTTCACGTTTAGCTCTCTCGAGCACTTCGTCAATGGCGGCTGTCTTGTCCTTAACCGACCTTGGCCCGGTTTTATAGACAAACCGCAAGGACTGCCCAAGAATCTGTCTGGCGCGGTTGTTCTTAACGTGGTTCGTCTCGGGGAGCTTCAGCTTATTCACGCTCTTTTTGATCGCGTATAAGGCCTCTGCCCTATCCAAGAGCTTCTTCCTTAATTCAGGGTCATCCACTTCAATGTTTTCGTCTTGGATTGCCCGTACTAAGGAATCCCTCAACAGCCGGACCCGGCCTGTCCCGGGTTCACCGGGATACATCATGCCGCTATCCTCCCACTCCTTATCGCTAACCATTTCGATAATACGGACAAAGTGCTTCCCCCGCCGTAGGATTAAGAGCTTGCCATCGATCAGAAAGTTTTTGGTGTCTTGCGGAAACCAACTCTTGATCGGAGTGAAAGTCAAATCGCCATAGGATAACCCTTTGTTCGTAGCCGCAGGTTGGCCAGGGGCTCCAGCAACATATGCGCCTTTGTGCTGCGCCAGGCGAGTGGCATCGCTGTTGCTATCCGCAAGACCGGCCGCATATAGAATGCGGCTGATTGATTTGCCCAAAATTAAAGACTCCGGAAGCTTGATATCAATTTGGAAAGCCGAGGCTAAATTTGCAGTTGGAACTCCGTCCTTGGGGAAGGACGATACAACGGTATTTCTTTTTGAAAATAGTCCTTTATGCCGATTTTGTGTGTTCGTAGCCTCTTCCAAGCCGTGAACTAGCGCGACCACTTCATAAGCAAGAGCATGCTGGGCATGACGCTTAGAAGGGTCCTGATTGTGTTGCTCCATGATCTTATCAATCTCACTGAGAGGCAAGAAGGTAAATAATTTAAGCAATTTCTCCATATCGGCGTCTGGTCGTCGCATGAAATACCCGTACAAGTCGAAGGTGCTTGTCATGAATTGGTCAAGCCAGACAGCATTACCAGAGCTTTTCCCAAACTTTGCGCCAGATGAGTCTGTGAGGAGGGGCACCGTGAATCCGACAGGTGTATGATAGAGATCATCAGGGAGTTTCGCCGCTGGATCGCGTTCATTATCCCGTATGTACTTTATGCTCTCGATACCAGAAACGATGTTTCCATATTGGTCCGACCCTCCGATTTGCATACGAACGCCGAGTTTGT
Organism: Hypoxylon sp. EC38; assembly: GCA_002120335.1. Lineage (NCBI taxonomy): Eukaryota > Fungi > Ascomycota > Sordariomycetes > Xylariales > Hypoxylaceae > Hypoxylon > Hypoxylon sp. EC38. Next base: position 385,018 of record KZ111262.1, read on the forward strand.
TAAACATATACCACCAGTCCCAGGCTTGCATCAAGGGGTAGATGAACTCGTCGAGTGACATGCCATCTCCCTTCTCCATCTTGCGCTTGACGGTCTCGCGTGAGAGCATAGGTCCCAATCGCATGCCTCTAAATAGGCGGTCCACGATTTCTATAAAGCGTAGACTGTTATACCATTGGCTGTTATTCATCAAGGCACGCTTCCAAACTCTCCGTTCCTTTTGGTAGCCGAATCGTTCCGCTTGGCTCTCGACATTAAGCCATATGCGTTTCAGTTGATAGTGAATCTTTGTGATGTTCATAGTTATGTCGGCTTTGGTAATGGGTTCGCGACTCTGCAAGCGGTCTGTAGGATCTCCAACCTTTGCCGTCGCACCGCCTACTACACTGATAGCTCGGTATCCGTTTATGTACATCCAGAAAAGAGGCATTAGAGGTAACAAATGGCCAACATGGAGAGATGGGGCGGTAGGATCGATACCGACGTAGGCTCCTATCCTTTGCAGCCTCAGAAGTTCTCTAATCTGCTCTTCGGTGCCAGCGATATCCTTGATATAGCCACGATCCTTGAACATATCCCAAATATGGGGTATCCTCCCTTCCTTTATTAACTGGGCCTTCTCTTGCCAACTCTTTTGAGCTTGTGCTTGAAGATTCAAATACGACGAGGATACATGCCTAATCTGTTGTCGTCTAGAGGCAAGGGATCGTAGGAGGCATCTCCGGCAGAGAATCGACGCGGCGCTTTGGCCGTTACGAAAAGCACTCCCGGGCAACATATTCAGGTGCGGCGGGATGCGCCGATGGAAATTGAAGATGTAAATAGAGGGTTTATACGGAAACCCCCCTAAAATATAAATATTAAGACATGTATGAAAAATTCATCAGAATAGATTGGAACAACAATCCAAATTCTAGATCGAAGTTGAAGGCTTTCTTTCCACCGGATCTCGAGGGTTGAAAATTCAAAGCTCCAAGTTCCAAAACTTTAGTGGAGCTATCCATTTAGTGCAAAATCCGTGTACCCCCACTATGACCGACGCCGATAGGTACTTAGATACATATATATGTACCCACGTATCCAAAAGTCGATCTCTACGGTACATACATAAGTACATCAATTAGGTAATCTTTAGCCAGGCTCTTCCCGGCCAAGTCCCAACCAATTAACGGCGACTTATTTCTTTCGGTCCTCGGCAATCAAATCCCAACCTTTGGTCAATGCATCATCGCCGGCTTCAATTTCTATCTCGTCTTTCTCAATTTTCTCCCTCACGTCGACCTTGACAGGCATCAGGGACACAGAAGGAGCAAGCCAATTCATAGATAAAGTCGACAACAATATCCCATCTCCTTTCAATGGCGTCTATAATCCGTCCCACACTGCTTCGGCAGACAGCCCTTGCCGCAGCCACCCGACGATCCGCAACCGCCGCATTCTCCAGACAACCGCTGATCCGACCAACAATTGCGAAAGATGTTGCGCGCGTCGCTGCTTTCCACGCTTCGAGCAGGAGAAGCCTTTTACCCCCAGGACCACGTATGTTATGAATCACCCCATCGCAATTGAGCTATATCTATTTGCTAACACAATGCGCTTGCAGAGGTGATTAAGGGAACTGGTATGCGACAACTTTACTTCCCCATTGTCAATTGCGATAGTCGGAAAGGAGTGAAATGTCTAGAAGAGAAGATATTCAAAAAGAAGGAGAAAAGGACGAAAAGATAGCGCTAACCTCTGAAACAACAGTCAACGACCCAGCGCCCGTTCCCGAGACAAATCCCACCCACGGTTCCTACCACTGGACTTTCGAGCGCCTTATAGCGGCCGGCCTAATCCCGCTGACCGTCGCGCCATTCGCCGGGGGCTCGCTGAACCCCGGTCTCGATGCGGTCTTATGCTCGCTACTCCTCGTCCACTGTCATCTCGGTTTCCAGTCCGTCCTTATCGACTACATCCCCAAGGGTAGATACCCTAAGTCTCGCAAGGGTTCCATGTGGCTCCTGAACGCCGCGACGGTGCTCGTCGGTGTCGGCCTGTACGAATTCGAGACCAACGATGTTGGTCTGACCGAAGCCGTCAAGAGAGTCTGGAAGGCATAGATCAGGGAACTGGAAAGACTAGAATCGATCTGGTTGGATAGGAGGTAGTGACGAACCTTTGATGAATGATGAAAGCATTGGAAGGAAAACCTCTTGGTGCAGAGGAAGAACGAGGGTGATTGGAGGCGACACGACATACCGCCATGATTCCTTTGTATTGGATGGAGCTCGTCCTATGGATAGGGTTCAGGCTAGGCGTCAAAGCACGCATCGCTAACTTGCTCATCCACGTATGTACAACCAGTATATATAAATTTCGTTCATCCATGTGTCTATGCGTGGTAGAAAAATCAGTGATATAAAGTGACCTAGTAGAGATTTCTTCCCATGGGGTCGAATTTATGGTGTCCTTATTTCAGCTTAATTATCACCATTGGAAGAGGATAGACGGGACTTTTATTCCTTAAAGACCATGCCAGGAATACTATACGTAGATTCTCCAAGTTATGTCACAGGAGATTCCACATGATCCCGAGGTATGTTCGACAGACAGCACTCAAGTCATAGTTGGAGAACAACCGAAAGCCCTCCTAACGAATAGCAAAACGGCAATCAGTGTATAGCATTATCATCAGCAAGCTTATGCAGAAGTCCCCGTCCAATATCAACAAGTATCATACCTAATTAGCTTGTGAAGGTGCGGCAAGTCCAAGCTCACCTCGCACTATGCCCTTGCTCCCTTACTCCCTTAATGCTCAATCCGCACTCCCATCCCTCTTCCCGAACCTCACGCCCAAACCCCCTATATCCCTACGGAAGAACTTCCCAAAGTTCTTCAAATTCTCATTAATACTAGCAGCATTATTCTGGCTCGCACCACCACCCTGCTGCTGCGCCAGCTCGTGCGCGGACGGTGTTCCCATCCTCTCCACGCCATCCCTCGCCGCATTGAGCAATTTCTCGCCCAAGCTCGCGGCATCGAATCTCGACGCAGCGCCTTGTGCGGCCGTTGATAGCGCGGATCCGGGACCGGCTGTTAGACGGTCGATACTCATTAGGTTCAGGTTACTAGCTCCTACGCCGACACCCCCTAAGCCTGGAGCATTCATGAGAGGCGTCAGAAGTGGACTTTGAGCAACGAGTTTGTCTCCTGCACCAGGGCCGTCGCGGTGGATGGCGAATAGTTCCATCAGATGCCCCTGGTCTTGTTTGCGAATGCCCTTTAGCTCCAGTATCTTGCGGAAGTTGGTATCGGATCGGTCGCCCACATGGATTAGATATGCCTGAACCAAGCCCTCTGGTGGGCTTGGTCGAACCTGTAGTGTCTTGAGAAGCGGGTCGATACGTGTCATCGTTGCGTTGACTCGCTTAACAAAGCTTGATGGAGGTACATGTTGCTGTGGCTGTGAGGACGGATTGTGGTGCGAGAGCAGGTTCTCCAAGGCCTTGGTCAGGACGTACTTATCCAGTAACATCTGCTCGGCGCCCACTTCGGAGATGGGTCTGCACTGGACGATGGTGTGGATATACGTGTGTGCCAAATGCTCTACCAATTTATCGGCAAACGCACGCGCGTACTGCTGCTTGACTACGACTGCCAGGATCTCCTCTGCCTTAGCATTGACGTGGCTGACCAGCTCGCCCACGTAAGAACTCTGGTCACCGACGCTTTCCATCTTGCTCCAATTCGTGTTCTTCATCTCGCGCCATGCGCCTTCGCAATCAGCCTCGACCTTGTTCACCAACGCTAATACTGCGGCGCTGGCGACACCCAAGAATGCATCAGCTTGCGATGATAGATCAACTTTAGGTACAAGCTCGTTGTCGATGCGTTTCTTGATGTTCTCTTCGAGTTGGCCGGTGTTGGCATGCCAGAAATCCGCGGTGTTTAAAACAAGGACAATGTCTTGCAGAGAGGCCCCCGCCTGTCCAGGTCTTTGCAGAATCGCGAACAGCACTTGCTGCGCATACTCGTCTAGGTATTTAGCCAACGTCTTAGCCAGATCCAATAATCGTTCGCTCGTGGAAAGCTTGGCGCACTGTGATAAGGTGAGTTTATAGAAGTGGAAGAGCTCGATGGCAGAGCTAATAACCGCTTGCGGGGAGAATTCTTCGTCGGGTGGTAATAGGGGCTGAGCTTTGTATTTAGGAATCATAGCTGCCAAGGCCTTGTCTTGGGATTCCACCCATAGACTAAGGTAAGGCTCAAAGGCGACGGAAATTGATCCATTGAAGCTCTGCGTTCTCTCATCGGCAGAACTGAGTGTGTCGATACTTGCTCGTGGTTCGCTAGCAAATCTTCGTTCGAGGGTCTGTTCAAAGTCCATCGTCTCTTGTAGACAACCCAGTAAAAGATTAACGTCAATCTTGGCGCCATCTATTCTCCTCATGCTCTTCTCCAGAATACCCTTGTAATCATCCCTCGTACCATCACAGAAAGTCATGGCGAGCGTTTCGCCAACCCTCCAGTGCGGCGGAAAGATGGCAGCATGTTCTTCCTCGTAGACTTTCATCATCCTCTTAAACCAGGCATATCGTCTTCCGATATTATCCAAGCTCCCAGCTTCATCATTACCCCTGAAAACCTGGCGGTATTCCCTTAGCTCGGTGTTCACGTACCACGTTACTAGCCTCGCCCTCGCATTTTCGCCGAGCGCATCCATGACCCCGCAAGCCTCGACCAGCGTCGCCTTCCTGGCACCGACTTCCCCCTTAGCGAATGCAATCTCGAAGTCCTCGCATACTTGCTCAAGCAGTTCCCTCTGCAGCTCGCCGACGCCTCGGCTGAGCGTGGCGATCTGGTCAATACTTCTGTAGCTATTGAAATGGCGCATGAGCTGTAGCACGGCTTGCAGCAAGCTTGCGCATTCCCTGTACTGCCTCGTCTTAGCCAGGCCCCTTAGCTGCTCGTACGCCGTAGTCAACATCTGTAGGCGCTTGAGGGCCGTCATAGAGAGTGTGAGATTCCGCTTCGTGCCATCCAGTCGCTTGATGTCGGCAGTCATGGATGTAATATTCTGCTCGGTCTGGATAGCGCGCGAGCGCACCGTCTCGATCTTTTTGAAGAGACCCGCCAGCTCGGCCTGTGCGGATTGCATGCGTTCGAGGGAAGAGTCGGGCCCGTAGGCCTGAGCGGTCTGAAGGCTCGAGATCTCGGCGGAGAGGTCATTCTGCTGGGATTGAAGGGTCGAAGATACGCGGCTTATGGAGGATACGGTCGAGGGATGAGAGAAGAGGAGGTTTAGATGCTGAATTGGGTCATAGTCAGCTAGTCTGTGTGTTAGTCAGGGGGCCCCTTTCTTATATGTTCTATTTCGATGTGACCACGTTAAGATGAGAAAGATGAAAAACGAAACGAAAAGAGAGAACTCACCTGCGTCTAAAGACGGCGGCTCAGATGCTACACCGTTCATTTTGAGCAGCACGATAAAGTTGTATGCCGTATCATTGGACCTTATCTAATTCGTTTCGTAGACTTTAGATAAGTTCATAGCTGTCATTATCTCATTGGAAGCCGAGACTGAGACGATGACGCTCGAGCACACTAACAGATAAAGCTATAAGGTGAAGCATATCAATCACGTGGCCAAAGTACATATCTTATCGATAAAGCCCTTACGTCTCCCTTCACCTTCTGACCCCCTTCTAGGCAACTCACCTTTTTCCCCACTCTGCAAAACGGGACGATCCGGACCAATCAATCACAAGCGCATTTTGACTTCATCAATTTGAGTTCTCGGTGAAGGATACATCAAGGATACATGATAGTACAAATACAATAGGACTTGTTCACCGAGGACTCGAAATTCAAACCAAAAACCACCAGCATCCTTGAATATTTTACAAATCAGGCAAATATAAGCCGTTATGATATATTGCAAAAAAAAAAAAAAAAAAAAATCTCTTGGCATGTGCTTAGATTTGTTGTTCGATTCTCGCTCATTTGTCCCCATTGTGTCTCAACTCCTCAGCTCTAATGCAAAGCCCGCTCTAGACCACCCGAACCGCTCACACGCAATCCTTTTGTCCGTCCCGGTCTATTCACCCTGGCCTTGTGGACCAAGAGTAGTACTATAATCAGGTAGTTCTGGTATCTTTGGTGTCTTTAGTATCTTTGGTATCGATCCTGTCTTTCGCCTTTCTCATAGTCCGGCGAATCATAATAATATTCCAAGTTAGATGCAGATGTAGATGCAGATGCAGATGCAGAAACCCCAACAAACCATGTCTCTAAGTATCTCGTTCGATGAACAACTCCAGCTCTTGAAGTGATGTAATGCAAGCATGATGATGGTATGATGACGGCAAGAAAAGACAACAAAGAGACCCAATCATAAGAGTATAATGCAATCCCCCCTGAAACTAGTTTTTTAAACTCCATAAAAATGCAAACCTGGCCATATCGACTTCTGTCCGTCGAGTTTCCGAAACTCCCTAAGTAAATGGTATGATCACGAACTATGCAACGCTCGGAATCCGGCCGCGATCAGACTTCGAGATTTTTCCCGAGAATCGGCGGGTCCAGTCCAGTAGAACAAGCCCTAGAGAGTCGAAGTCAGAAAAAAAAAACTAGTCGATGCAATAACACAGTATAGGTATGTATATTTCGACGTGTCTTGAATCGAAAGGGGGACATATGAGGGGAGATAATAACTTACGCCGAGTCCTTTCTGCTTGCAATAGGCCGCCTTCATCTTCACTGTATCCGGGTTATCGTAGGACACGAATCCTCCGTCGCCCCCGACGCAGCTCGCAGCCCCTATTCGCTTGTCCACACTCTCCTTAGCGTGCTTCCTCGGTAACGTATGATATTCGAACGCGCCGTCGTCACCACCCGCGCCCTTGAACCTATGCCCAGGGCCGCTAACGCCGAGGAAGCTTCTCCCGTACAGCGGAATACCCAGCAAGATCTTTCTCGTTGGGCAGCCATGGCTCACAAGGTACGAAACGCCGGAGGATCCCGAGGTTTCGTCTTTGTTCATCGAGTACAGTTGCGCCTGATGCCCACTCCGGTGAGACCAGGGCCCGCAGAAATCGTACGCCATCAGGTTTACGAAATCGAGGTACGACGCGGCCTGTGCGATATCGATGTTCTGCAGGACTGAGCGACCTGCCGGAAGAGCTGCCGTGACGAAGAATTGTTCCTCCGGGAGGTGGATCCGCACAGCGGCCAGGAGCGCGACGAAGTCGGCGCCTTGCTGGGGATCCATTGGGTATTCCCAATTTACTAATTAAGAGCTAAGTTAGCGTCTTAGTCTGACCTTTCGGTGTGAGAAGTGGGGGAGGGGGAAAAAAAAGAGCAGTCATCCATACTGTCAATACCGTCCAAGCCAGACGCCTCCACAAGACCTCTTGCTGATCGCGCAAAGTTGTCTCGCAGCAGAGTGTCGGAGGCGACTATCGGGAAAGTCTCGCTCGACGTCCCGCCTCCGATAGACAGTGTTACTTGTAAATGCGGGTGCTTCTGCTTAAGATGCATGAGGGACCCAAGGCCGCCTTGGACACCGTCGCAAGGGGCTTGGGTGTCTGCCCACTCGTCGCTTAACTGGATGCAAAATTAGCACTTCCGGATCCTGCAGGATGAAACCGCGGAACATGCAGCTCGAAGCAAACAACGACTCACAAACACAGATCCGTCCGCCGCTACATTGGCAAAAGCATAATACACGTGGTTGATGCAGCTGTAGTTCATCATCCCAGGCGTGGCGCCGCTGTAGATTTTGATATTCGGGAAGTAGACTGCGTTCGTGAACATGACGCTGGACGTACTAGCCGCCTTGCGCCTTCGAGATGACGAGGAACTCATGTTGGGCAGTCTGCTTCCACCAGTGATAGATAGTGAGACGGTTCAACCGGGTTGAAGCGCAGTCTGACACAGGAATTACTCGGGTAAGCAAGAAGGAGTGATCCGTTTTAAGTCGAGAAGCAACAGTAGCAGAGCGACCAAATAATAAAGGGATAAGACGGCTCAAGATGGCACATGTTGAAATTGCCTCCGCGGTGTATATAGATAGTCCTCGGCGAGTTATGAGATATTAGGGGCTTGCATTTGTTGTCTCAGAACCACTATTAAAGCCCGAAGTGACCAACCTTGCGTGTGAAACTTTTATATATGAGAGGCTTGGGAGATCTGACGAGCTCCCAGGCGCGGGAGCGGTGGAGAAAGGCGCAACATCACCAAAATTTTTACCTTGGAGGACCATCCAGGTAGATATGTATACGGATATCCTCACGGAGATCGTCCCTTGGGCTATTCATGCATGACATAATTGCGACGGGGATTATTACAGATACAGGGTCGCTCTATGGTCAGCTCAGGCGGAGGAGGGCAAGCCAGTAGGCAACTTTTCGCCAGCCTGGCAAGGCCCGAATGGAAGGACAAAGCCGGGTTGGGGGTTTGAATTTCCATCAGCTCATGAGATCGTGAACGAGACAGGCTGGAGTTACATAGTGGTACATATCATCAGGCATGCAAGTAGGTAGGGGGAGGGAAAAAAAGATATGGGCCGCGGTGTCGCGGGTTGGCGCGTGGGGAAGGGGTTAGTCCCGTCTGCTAAACTAGCAATGGCGTATAACATAGTAATAAGGGCCCTCCGGGTTTGATTACCTGCCTCGAAAGGGAGGAATTGGCCGCTTTCCCTTTGGGCTGATGATGCCAATGGGCATTTGATAGAGAGTGGGGCTTGGGGATGTCGTTGTCAACAACGAGGGGAGCCCGAGTGGCACTATCTACTATGTAGGTAGGTAAGTACTTACCTATACGTAGCCCGTCACACGCTTAGTATACATCTTCTGCATACCTATCTTGTACACACGGCACAAACAACTAACTAACAAACGCGGTGGCTTCTCCTTGGCGGGAGTCGGCCGATCATGACCTCTCCAGGTAAGCATAAGGCATCGGCCACTGTGGTAAAAAAGTGCCACGACTTCAAATTAGATCATGTACTAGCCAATCCTCTGCAAGCCGGATTCCGCTCTCGAAAATTTTGTTGGCATCGACTCGCCTGTTTGAAATAAAATCCGCCCAATCAACCTAAGCTTTTCAGTCGGGGGCACGAATGAACATGTGGAGCGCGGGATGGATACAGAGCTTTCTACAACGTAGTATGTAACGTTTAGGCGAGCCTGATGAGGATCATTGAAGTACCGAGGCAAGAATCACTCCATGTATGGAGAATGGAATGCTGTAAGAAGCTTGGTCGACGACCCGGTTGCCAAGACGTATGAGGATGCAGTTAATGAAGCGGGTACGTAGTAGTATACCAAGCCCGTTGCTGCATTGTCTCGACATAGGTCCTTTCTCCATCATCAGTCAAATGGGAACTGATAAACATAAAGCGGACCGGGATGCCGGAGAAATCTCGCCATACCCTGTCCTAGGTAATAGACTAACGATATCATGTCCAAGTATGAATTGCTAGTTAGTAATAAGCGATCCGAAGCGAGACACCCTGGAGTAGAGAAAAAGGGCGTTCTAACCAACTTTTCAACTCTCACCTACGGAGATGAAGCTGTAGTAGTTTACATCGAACGTCGTCAATTAACCTAGGGGTCCCTGGACAGGGCAAGAGATCTAAAGAGGTTAGTTCCTCTAGGAGGCTAACCTCCATGGGTTGAAGACTAGGATGCCATGTGTCGAGGTTTGGGTTCAGCCTCCATGGAAGGGGGGGATCTTATGTGAAATACTTCAACGAGCGCGCAAGAGACACGAACTGTGTACCAAGCCAATGCTAAGAATCTGCAAACCCGTCAGACATCATTTCGACGTAATTATCACATGAACGAGAGCAAGTTTAGTCGACAAATGATATGATAGTACCTCTACACAAGCGATAGTGGGAATATTGAGACTCAAGGGAACGTGATGGGGGTCTTTTACAAATGCGACGGTGAGACAACGGTTCCGACTTGCCTATTCAGGTTGATTTTCAATATCTTAGTCTTGATTCCAACCCGGTCTTAGGATATGCATATTCATATGTATGTGTCGAAAGCTTCTCGAAGGCCGCCCCGCTCGTTCTAGGGTAGTTAGCTGGTTAAGGGTACCAGGAAATTCGACTAAGTCAAGGAATAACCTTGGACCATTGTACCCTGTCTCGGTCCGTGAGATTGTGACTATCCTGATTGGCGATGTCTATGCAGCCCTCGACTCGTTTAGGCGAGCTAAAGGAGCAGACTAGCTGTAAGTAATCGAAATGACGCATCTGGGGTACATGGAACCGAGTCGGCACGACCGAGATGAGGAAATTTGAACTCTCACAAGTAGTAGTTTGCGACCGGATTGGGAATGCGAATAATAGGAATACATCTGGTTTGTAGATGCTAGTAGTAAAAGGTCCAAATATAAGAAATCTCGTATATATGAATTTTACTTTTTGTCGAGGAGGAATACATAAATCCTTCTTCTCCTCACTTCTCGCCTTGTGGGGAATTTGATCCGAATTGGAAGAACCATAAAAGTTGGAGTCGTGGGTGTACATCATTTCCGTAGGAAGTTCAACTGATCTTAGCCTAACCTCTCCACTATAAAGGAAAAGAGAGAGGTTGGTGATAGTGATCGTGGAACAGTATAGAACATGGCTTTCTAGTCTTCGATGTCATAGGTCCTTTAATAATATAGTACGACGAATATGTAGTCAGCATCATCATCACCGTCTATAGGGCCGCCATCAGCTTTCGGCCAACGAGATCCGAACCCACTTGGCATTCCTTAGCTCTATTTCCAGAACACTGGGACGTCTCAGCGCCACGCTAACCAAAACCTGCGTGTTCCAGATGGGTTGAATATGACAGGTCAGATAGCTGTCGGATCAGGGTACTGGGAAGTGCTCCATAGATCTCACCGAAGAGTCAAAAAGGATGTCGGTTCGGTGGGTATATGTAGCAGAATACTGTCCGGACAAACAAGGATCCACTTGGCTCACGGTGATATTCGCTTGTTCGCCGAGGGAGACAGGCTTAACCTGGATAGTGAGGTAGAGAATGTCCGAACGAGAGGCCTCTTCTCCGTTGTAATATCCTTTGTGAAGCCAAGTTGTTGATATGTGAGGAACTTTCATAAACGAATATTCCTGGCTGTTGACCCCCTTGCGTAGTACCGTAGCATTGCATTATAGTGCGAACTACACTAGATGCCCAACTTATGCTAGGCTATTCACCCTATTTGATTGGGACCTTCAGGATATGCTCACCCGTTAATCTCGAGGAAACTGATTATCACCTATTGTTCCCCTCTTGGCCCTGTATTTGGAGATGGCTAGACGTGGCTGCTGCGTGGCGTACATAGCGCGGGATATACTCCTATTTACCAATAGCATCTTGGCACACTAGAAGAGAATTTCAAGAAAGATGGAATGCGTTTTTCATCCTTCCAATATTCGCCTATAGCTTTAAAAAGGATATCGCTATCGATTTTATCGAGAAATAGGATGCATTTCATGGAATTTACAAATGCCCCTTGGGCCGGGAAATGCCACGAACGACGATCACCGGACGCCAATGAAGAAGAGGCGCGCTAACGCAAGCAATAGGATCAAAACCATTCGGGTCTAGCCGTATTTTGTTGAGCCTCCACATGGAAATACGAGACAGCCATTGGCTGGCTATGACGGGAACTGATCATGGTTGGATACTACGGTGAAGTATGGCATGTTAGTAGCAGCGTCTCATCGTGACCCACGACTACTGCATCTCACCACGGCACCGTATGTATTACATGTAGTTTTATGAGTAAATATAGCATGTACGGAGTTAAATCCGTCCAGTCCAAGGTCACTCTCCCTCGCCGAAGTTGCCGTGAGCTGCAACGATAAATTTCCGAGCTTCCACATGTAGGCTGGTTGTACGAAGTATTACTACCTCTTGTTTCGCATCATGCAGCATAGACAGCTCCGGCAACACATATCGTGAGTTACTTTGCATATGACAGGATGAAAATCGAGTAAAAAGAAGCCAGAACAAGAAAGTTACAAGAAATAGAGTTTGCATGAAGATGTTGCCGAGATATTCGCTTACGTCTATACGAATGCGCCGCATGCAAGTCTGGACTGACTCCAATAGCAGACAACCAACGCACTCCACTACATTAGGTATGCCTGCATCGTAAGGATGGCGTGTATGTACGTGCATACAAAATAAGCACCGTCCTCACCGTGAGGTTATGATTGACGTCAATCCCCGTATTAGCGAGCGACGACCCCTGAACCTAATGACGACGCGTCTACTCCGTAATGTGTAGCGAGGCTATAGTGAGGCGGGCTTAAGTGATATCCAGTTATATCGATCGTCGGATCAGCCCATTAGGCGAACGTGGCTACAGCCCCGACATCCGAAGATTTGATGCCCAAGACAGAGCCGCTGATGCCCGCCGAGAAGACGGAACCGGGATCTGCAAGCGGTGATGGAGCTAATGCCGAAACCCAGAAAGACAGCGGCCCTTACGTCACAGCTGCAAGAACAGTAGTGGACCACACAACTGGATGCCACTCAAATCTGGTATACAACTATAGGTATTGTTCACTATACTTAGAAATTATTTTCGAGCATGGCAACAAACCATATCACGCCAGACCACCTACTCCTGTATGACCCCTGAGAAGACAATAGCTCACACTATATCTCCTTACGCAACGCCTCCCTCTCTGATAACGAAGTATCAATCGACTCCTGACCCTATGAGAACGAGGCTATTACCGGAAACTCTCTGAATACACCACATATCGCGTCACGTGGCGTACCATGAATGAAGGAAGAAACAGGTTGTTCCTCATGGAGCTGGAAATTATCTAGCTATAGTCGTGGCATACATTAGGTACATGATGCCTTTTTATCTACCAGGTCTCGGGTAATACCCATGAGTGTAACATCTGACATATCTCTTCTAGGGCCTAACTCCGGCGAGTGTGGTTTCCAGTCCATAATGAATAGTGAGATTATTGGCCTCATAGTATATCGACTACTCTGACTTTGGGATTTCTGAACAATATTATAATAACATGCGTGGAAAAGAGTATATACACGTCCCATTACCATCTAGCTTACAAATGGGTAGTAACTAGCAATCGAGGCATCTATTTTATTCAACTATATATTGCTACTAGTATTCCGTACTGCCGTGGGCAATCTAGGTAGGTAGATAGTAGCCAAGTTTAGAGTAGGGAAGCTCTTGAGAGAAGAAAAGAGACCACCATCTCAAGTCAAGACTCATTCCAAGGCCCCTAACGCGCCGAGCTCTATTATTCGAATCCCGGAGCCATAAATACGAAAACGGCTCGTTTTGAGATTTGCTACTCGATGGAAGGCGTAATCAGCCAGGGATGATAATATTTACGTATTATGTACGCTAGGTAGGCAGGTAGTTAATCAATGTGAAGTGGTATTAAAAGCATGGTACCTTGGTAAGTGTTTCTCTACGGTGATAGCCCCTGGCCACTATTAGAGATACCGAGGAAGTGCAGTCTACAATATATTACAATAAAAGCATTGCAAAGAAGTCATGACATTGAGTACCACCCAACCTAGTTCACGCACGTAGATAAAAGGGATAGGGTAGCATGCACCAAATCGAGAGTCTGGGATAAACAGCGTGATGTATTTTCTCACGCTACCTATTATAAAGTTGCTACGAAGGTAAGCATCCATCCATCCATCATCCATCTTCCAATCGCAATATTCATATGCGAGTAAAAGCCTCAACCAGGCTTGCTTGCATGTCGAAGGATATCATCAATCGTGCGTGTCCGTGCGGTCCACCAAGTTCATGCATCATGCCATCCCCCCTTCCTTGCGAAAAGGGGGCCACTCCAACCCTGCAAGAGATAATAACCTCGCGTGTACAATGGCATAGAGTAATAAAGAATAAGAATTTTAGCTTTTCTCTCCCTCATGTGGAGTTCAAGAGGTGCTCGATAGCACCTTGCACACTACCACCGCTTCGTCGGAGGGCGGCGACGTTCCGATCGAAATCGTAGAACCCCATCTCGTTGAGCTGCCGCAACTGTTCTGCGTAACGTTCCTCCGGTGGTCGGTTATCCGGTGGAGCTGGAGAACCAGATGGAGAATTCATGCCGAACATCTGCATCATGTTCTGCAAAACCTCGGGCGTGACAGGGGGTAGGTTGCCGAAAGGGTTTGCGCCGGCAGCTGCGCCTCCTCCAGCACCCGCGCCCGCGCCGGTACCCGCTCCTGCTCCTGCACCGGGCACCTGGAATGGAGAGTTCACACCAAACAGACTGGCGAATGGGTTGGGAGGTGGACTTGAAGAGCTCGTGGGAGCGGTGTTTTGTCCTTGGCTGGCGTCGGCTGCACCGCCTTCGGTTCGCGTACCAGTTGTTCCTTGGGTTGTGCCTGAACCACCTGTTCCCTGCGCCGGTGGAGCTGTTCCGAATGGGGGGAGAAAAGCGGCGAACGGATTGAGCGCATTAGGGGCATTGGCAGCGTTGCCAGCGGTTGTGCCAGGAAGCTGGATGTTACCCCAAGTTGCTGGGTCGAAGGGGTTGGGCTGGCCGCTAGCGGGCTGGTTACCGGCGTTGCTGCTGTTGGTGTTGTTTCCCGCATCGGGAGTATTGTCAAGTACTCCAGGCATAGGGAATGCATTCTGAGCAGCCTGGCGGCCTCCTAGCGCTCGCTGCAGTCTTGCGGCGCCTCGTAAGGCTTCGGGGTTTGTCATCATGTGACGGAAGAGCGGCGATCGCACGATATCGCGAGCGTTAGGGTTGTTCCGTAACATGGGGTTCGACTGGATCATCATGTCAATGAAGGCGTCGTTGTTCATCATCTCGTTCATCTGCTGGGCGACTTGTGGGTTGCTAAGCATGTTAGCTAGCTGCTCTTCATCCATCATGGAGCCGACCATCTACGCAAAGCCGAGTTAGCTTCAGGTACTAAAATAAATTTATATAATATGTAGTAACAACTTACGCCTCCGTCAGGCCCAAACATCTCTGCCGGCGGGAGATTTGTTAAGCCGGCATATCTTGCGCCAGTCAACCCCGCCAAAGGGTTGTTTGCGGTTCCTGCGGCCATGTTGGTGGGAATCTGAGGCGCAGTGGGCGCGGAGGAGGATGTGGATGATGAGGCTGCAGGGGGAGTTGGGTTGCTAGCAGCGCTCTTGACTAGGTGAACGGTGTTGCCATTCTTGATCTTGTAGGTGCTCAAGGGCTCCTCATTCTTCAAGACACGGCCGGAATAGATCAAGCGCTGTCGTTCGATGGGAATGTTCTCGAACTCGGGGCCGGACAGCTTATTCTTCAGATCGGAGACGGTAGCGCTCTCGGGCATGGTGATGGTGTGCTGCGATTCGCCTGAGGTCTTCACCTTGAAGGTGATTTGAGGGTCAGAGCTACCCTCGGCTGAGTCGGCCATTTTGGGGAACGACGTCAATTGAAGTATTGGGAATTCGGCGACAAATAATTGTTGACAATGATTAAGATGGTAAGTGTGCGGTAAGAGGGAACGGAATGCCTCGCGTAACAATAAGATTGGACGTTTGGGGAGAAAAAAAAAAGAAAGCCTGACGAGTTTGATGGAGGCGACGATGGTTTAGATCAGGCGAAGTGTGATTGGCGACTGACGATATGAAATGTTGGACCAGAGATGATTGTTCTTAGTAGGTACAGTATGTACCCTTGTGTCGGTATAGAAAACGTGGGGCAGCCGGCTGCCGTCCGATTATCAAAGGTACCAAGTGGAACACTTACAGGTACCTATATACTTCATCACCTACACGTAGATTTTAATGTCTGATGTTTGCATGTAACTGCACAGCTTAGGGGGCTTCTATACATAGGTGGGTTGTAGTACAATAGATGTAGGTAAATTACGATAATGGGAAGGCACCTAGCCGGAGTCAATAGAATTAAGCACTGTATCTCAAGAACTACATCACCTATGTACGTACCTACATATTAGATAATGATTAAGACATGAGTACCTACATGTAGGTACATACCTTAAGTGGTCGTGAATCACATATGTACATAGCACTGTATGTATCTACGCGAGTGTTGTAGGTACCTTCCGTTAAGACAGTAAAAAATACCCGTGGACAGCCTCGCGATAATTAAGCCCCTCGCTTCCCCGCTAGTGCCTCCTCTAACGTTATTGCTTCTTTTGGCATCCATCACCTTCTGGCAACTGTTAGCCGTCTTTGCTTCCTAACCTAGGAGGTTTCGATCCGTCTATTGTTGTACATCAACTATCACGGAATGGTATCTCGTATCCATAGTTGAAGAAATTCGGGTGTATGTAATAATCTCTTGACGAATCAACATTCACGGCTTTCAAATATGTTCAGTGCGCCTACCATACCATAAATATGGAATCCATGGGACAACGTGTATTCGCTCAAGCAGTAATCAAGAATAACCTTTACACAAGTGTTACCTAATAATCCATTTCGCGATCGTGGAAGGCCAAATAACGATTGAGGGTTGCGCCACTCCGGAGACAGCGTACGACTAGGCTATGCTGGGAACCATCAACATACTGCCCCTATGGAAGATTTAGAAAGAATTTACCAATCACTTCCCTGGAAGCATAGGCTTCTTTGTTCGAGTAGGACCGAATTTTGTTCTAGCTCCTGTCGCCTAATTTATTCCCTAGTACAGTGATTCCCCTAAGCGTAGATTATTAAGCTGGTCTGCTCCCAATTCAACGCAGTCTATTAAACGGAAGAGGAAACCTATACTACACTCTTTAACTGATGCTAGAAGCCCCGAAATTATAGCCGTCCTGTTACTCTCCCCTAATAGGAGCTCTTGTATCTTCTAACTCTTCTGTAAACCACTCGTCGGCAAGGAGTTCCTCTGCTGTTGGTCTGTCTCTAGGATCCAGCTTCATTATCTTCAGTATAAACTTCTTATCTGCAGGGGCGACCTCCTTGGTAGTGATAAGGTGAAATGGCTTCTCTGGAGGTCCTTCGTGGTGGATTACGTTGATGACAGAGATGACACCGGGATCCTTGAAGTCATCATACGACCGAGGGAAAGGGCCGAAGAACTTATGCATGCGTTTGAGAACTATGAATAAGCATGCTCCGTCTTCTATTTTTTACCCCTCGTTGGCCGGGTCGAAAAGGTGAAAGTTTCGACCATAGATCAAGCCAAGAATCTGCAATAGCGTCAGCGATTTCTCTGAAAGGTACCTAATCATGAGGTCGGCGCCGGATGTGTCATACCGCGTTACCGAATGACCAGACCAGACATCAGTAGCAGTTCCCCAATGAAGTTGGAAACTGGCTTCTGGGCTGCGAGTGATCGCGGCCCCGATTAGATGGCCTTCTCTTGCGAATTGAGAATCCTGCGTAACAACTCCGCCACAGTCACCGAGCTGTATGGTGGAGAAGCGCTGGCCATCTTGACCATGATTAGCAAAGACATTGTCTAGCTTGATATCTATGACGAAGTATTAGTGTTGGCGAAGTCCAAGGTGCGGTATAGCGTCATGTAACGGACCTGTATGGACTAATCCGTCTTGGTGAAGCACTTGCAGAGCCTCAAGGATAGTCTTGGCAACCTGTTTGATTTCGGGGCGAGTCAACCGCTTCTTTTTGGACTCGGTCAATAAATCTGTATCGAGATACTTTAAGACGATAGAAGATGGCTCGGTCGGCTCCTGAATCTTGTCTAGCAGTGGTCGTAGGTATGGAGACCTATCTTGGTAGCTCTTTAGGATGGTGGCTTCATTTTGCAAGCGCCAGTGTTTCGGAATGCTCTTGAGGATGCATCTCTCTTTCTCATGGTTCCTGTATCGGAAAATGTGAGTAAGAATATCCTCTTGAGGATTCATAAGGGGTAGGAGGTTTACTTTGCCAGAAAGACAGTGCCGTTATCGGCAGACCTGTACAGCTCTTTCACGAGGGAGTATGTTGAGACACGGCCTTTCAGAATCGAACCCATGATAGAACGCAATTTCCCGATTGCCTTAGTATGCGCTTTCGCATAATGTTCCGTAATGCTGAAGTGCTTGTTATAAGAGTGTAGCCTATATGGCCCTTGCATAAAAGTTCCAGCTGAAATGCACTGACGCTCTAACGGTTTGTTGCGACTGCTTAGACAGTGCCTTATATTTACCTACATGCTTGCTACATTTATGACACACCCTTTTCATTAAAAACTCGAGTGAATGGCAATTAAGGAACGATCATGCGGTAAAAAGCATTGACGATCCGCAAATTTTGTATACTATCATGGCGCCGAAAACCTAATAGCAACGTACAGCTTTTGGCAGCGCTTGTCGACTTCAAGGATGAGAAAATATCGTTTCCTAGCTGATGAAAACTATGTCAGATATGTGACCGTCGATCCAAGCATCTTATGGAAAGATGATCGGACATTTGAGCCTGTATTGCTAGAGACACCACCTCAATTCCCATCTGGGGACTGGAATGAGGGCCACGTTTCAAAGGACCAAATCACTAGGGACCTCAAACTCTAAGCGTCTGTTCAGTCGGATGACAGAAGCGAGTCAAAAAGAGTAGGCTTGATCGTGTCCAGTTCCAGCACAGCTTGAACCTCATCATCCAAGCTCTCGAGGAATCTCTCTTTATCCCATTTCGGTTGCCAGCCAAGCCGGTATGCATTCACAGGAACGAGTTGCCCGCTAAGTCAATTGTTAGACATTAGTTCAAGTTGGAGAAAGGAGGCGCTTACCTGGATGTGCCAATGGCTCGTATATGCATATGTGGAAACCCCAGGACCTCTGCTGCCATCTCGTAACTGGGCCACACCTGTCCTTTGGGTTCTGCCACAAGCTCACGTGCGTACAGAGCATTAGCAAGGCGCTGCATGACTTCCCACCACGGCTGTCTATGGGCGAATGCGAAATAGTAGCCCTTCTCGCCGCTCAGGATAGGTTCTTTATTCAATATTTTCTCCATGAGAAGAGCGTAGAATGCCGTCAAGTCTGAAATATGCACGGCGGGTGGGCTCTGCCAACATGTTAGCACATCGGTTCGGGTTAATGACTGTTGCCCTGGTTGAGTCTAAGCCTCTGGCTGTCGATGATCGACGAGCCCCAAGCGAAAATGTTTCATCTTGCGAGCATATTTCCCTACGGAGCAAGGCAGAGAGGTGAACTCACTCCGTCCTTGTCAAACTTGTAGACAATCTTATGCGCAATGCTGGTCCTGATGTAAGCCGGGATGTTGACGGACAATCTCCTCCATTCGCCACTGCCCCTCCCGTCTGTCAAACGTTCGATAAGATTCGGGTTGACATTAAGCACCATATCGCGTCGTCATAGAATACTCACAGACACTTGACACCACGACGATGAATCTCGTAACGCCGTGCGCTTTAGCCTGTTCGGCGACAAGAATATTGGTCTTGCTAGAGCGTTAGGAGTCTAAACTCCATGGTATGATCATAAGGGTAGTTAATGTGACTTACTTCTCGAACAGGATGAGGTCTCCCTATTTCTTTCTCCTTCTCGAATACCGGGTCGGTATCCCTAACCTCTTCATACGGCCAGCCGCCTTCTTCGGAGTAGATACTTGTTACCGAAGACTGACTTGCGTCTAGTGATGTAACGAGTGAAGATACGATATAGAGACTTACGTGTATGAAAAACGTCTCCTCCCCACTGGCTTTTTGGCGTTGGCCAAGGGCTTTGATGAGGTTCGATGCGAGACGCGAATTCGACGAGCTCGCTGTATGTACGACCATATCAACTAAAACAGCATGGGCCAACCGCCCTAGTGGTTTTGTATGTCGACGCACTCTCATTATGAGCCTTCACTCGTTACAAGAAACCGACCCATCTTTCCCGAGCGCTCAGGAAAGCCTATTTTGGACCGTTTATAAGTACGACAAGAGCCTTTCGCCTCAGCTAGGTCGACCATCGAATATCCGCGATGCTGAAATTACGTTACCCCTTAACCCAGATGAGCCGGGCGAACTAGACTTGCGAGAATTCAGGGGAAGGTATACGATCAACTTTACAGCCCGGCGGGCCTATCTCAGTCCGATGATGAACGCGGTCGTAGGGTTGAGGTGCTCGCAATAGAGCTGCGGAGACTGATCGACGAGACACATGCCGAGATTTTCGTATTTCTCCAATTATCCTCTATAAAACTGAGGTCTTGCTAATAGATGATTGCAGGATGCTACCAGTCAGCGTAACGACGGAGAAACAGATCCGATGCGAGTTGTATATCTGCAATGTGAAGTGCTCTGCCAATCTTCATTGCTCGCTTTGATTCTCCGGGCCGTTCCCACTATAGGGGCCTTACCAAGCCTTGTCTCAGAAGACTGCTTAGTGGTTGCTCGCGAAGTTTTGGACGTACACCATCAATGCATGATGGGTATTCGTGGCTGCAAGACTGACTCATCCATGGTCACGAAATACATCAATTGGTAAGTCGACTACTTCTTTAGATACGGTGTCTTTTCGTTGGCCCCTTGAATCAATCAAGTCGCTTTAGTATGTCATCGCCAGCAGGCTGACTACTTCGTTAAACAGGGCAATTTTGCATACTCCCTTCGTACCGTTCAGTATCCTGTTTACCCACGCTGTTCAGTTTTCGGATTATGCCGACCTAGCACGGTTAGATCGCTTCGCAACCTCCCTGAGACCTGATGAGGATTCAACAGATTCGGTCACACATCCGTATCGACTGTATGAGCTTCTCTGTCAGGCTGCACGGCTCTACATTGAATCGAACAACACGTCTCTGCCTATCGATCCGACTTTGACCCAGGATCTACCAGATCCATTAGGACAATTTGACTTTGCGCATTTTGGGGCAGAGAATGGAAACATACAGGCTGGAGATGCCCGAGGATTTGAGCTGAGTGATTGGTATTACAGCAATCAGCAGATTATGAACTTGTTAGATGAAGATGTCATGTTTTGATCGCCTACGGTATAATAAACGTAATATGATCGGCGCGGCATAACAGCCAAGTTATGCAGATTGTTCACTTTATGCAGCACCAAGTGGCTTGCATTTAGGAGGCCCCGCATTACTCAGCCCCCTAATTGGGGGATGAGTAACGTACCTCGGTATGTCTCCCCATGGGACAATTCGTCAGCTCAGTTTGTACCGAGCATCTCCATCTCATCTTTGTCTATTGACGGTACCACCTTTGCTTTACGCGAACCATTAATACCCGTAGATAACTCACTCATTTTGTATAATATCATTGCGTTCCGTTGCAACATAAGCCTCTCTAATAGATTGTTTAAAGTCGAGACCTGTACATAAGAAGTACCTATCGAAGTGACCATGCGAGCAATTCAAGTTAGCCGATACGTCAAGGTGAGAAGATATAAGATACCATAAGTACCTATACAAATGGAAAAATGAAAACGATTCTCATTATGGAAAAATTCAAATACTAACCAAAACTCCCAGGGGCCAAAAGAGCTCAAAGTTACCGAGCTCCCAAACCCGACGCCGAAGCCGGACGAGTACCTCATCGAGGTCCACGCCGCGGCCACCAATTTCTTCGATATTCTGCAGATACAAGGGAAATACCAGCTCCAGCCTCGTATGTCCCTTAACCACCTACCTACCTACCTAACCTACCTTACTCATGCAGTCTACTAGCCCAACACTAACCAAACCCACAGCATTCCCCTGGGTCTCAGGCGTCGAGTTCTCCGGCGTAATCCTCGCCACGCCAGCGGACTCCAAGAACCCGCGCTTCCCGATCGGCAGCCGGGTATTCGGCGCGTCGCAGGGGGCGTACGCGACGAAAGTGTGCGCGGCAGAACAAGAGCTAATGCCGATGCCGCTAGGCTGGTCGTTCAC